>VUJU01001214.1:0-64256 GCA_009835225.1 Aphis craccivora
TAAGAAATGCATGGAAAAATGGTTCAGTAGCTTCCAAGTTTATAAGCTGTATTAAACGTACATTAATTTTTATACATAGATTATAATATTATAAAGTAGCATATTAATATCAATTATATAATCTTATATTTATAAAAGTTATATATCATAGATTATTTAAGGATTCATCCTGATTATCAGAGAATCAACATAGAGTATAAACTATATTAGGGTAATTCAGTTAAAACTTGAAATTTTGATAGTACCTACCTTCATTTAAATTCGCGAAAAACAATAATTATTTTGTTTATATAAAGTAGCTTTTAGTTACAAATAATAAAATAGTTCTTAGAATTTGATATATTTTGCACCAGTTATTTAATATTTGGTCAAAACCACTCATTTAACCTCACACTCAACTCGTATTTGTTCAACTATTATCACGTTTTTTTTTTTGTTTTGTTCAATTATAATTCTATTGTTTCGATATTTATTACGTTACTTTATGGACATCTTGGTTAATAGGATTCATCTCAATAATAAAATACTCACCAACGTTGAAAAGTAAGTGTCTGAATTTCTTCTATTATTTTGGTTATAAACTAATTACTAAGGAATACGTGTTTCAATATTTTAATATAAATTATTAAGTACTCTTTTTTTAAAAAAAAGTTTTGAACATTATTATACCGGGTATTGAATAAGAAATTGATCAAAGTTTGAATTATATAAGATATATATTATCATTCTCAATAGACAACAAAGTGTACGGGGAAAGCTAGTGCCTAGGATATTTTATTATTATATTAAATTAAATTATTAGTGATATTTCACACATCTATAGCAGAAAAAAATGCCCAATAAAGAAATATATGATTAATTAATTCTTAAATATTATAAGTTGACATAATATGTAATAAATTTGATTTTCCGCCTGTTTCATTCGTTGCAAAATGCATTTTAAAAAGAAAACTTCAACTAGTATTTGATGATTTTTATTATTATAATTATTTTACATACATTTTTAGAGCTATTGGCAACCTAACAGACTTACCAAATACTAGTTATAAAATTATATTTTAAATAAATATGAGTGTATCTTGATTTAAAATTAAATAATAAAAAAAATATATCCAATTAGAACTCAGTAGGTATTCTCATTTATATAAGTCCCTACTATTTTAATACGTATATTTAAAAAATTCCTGTTTATACAATGTATATTACTGTCCTTAACTCAGTTGTATATTTGATTATATTCATGATTGATATTTTTATGTCTATAGTATTTTATTAATGTGTCATGATGATAATTTTTTTATGTAAAAAAAAGAACTGTAGATGTATTCTTCTCACTATTGTTACCTATAGCGTGACATCTATGTTTTAACTTAACATTTGATATACAATAGTAGTACGTTGTAATAATTATCTGTAATTTGTAAAAGAAAAAAATAATAATTAAATTTACCTTTATGTATAATTATGAATGTACTAGTATTATGTATTAGTTAATAGTTTATGCAAATTATACTTTATATATTGATACATTTTATATGAATACATGTATAAAAATTAATTTATATATGATTATTTATTTTTGAAACTATTATTTTATGTAACGAGGTATATTATAGTTGTTTAAATAATATTAAACATACCTAATTGCAAAAGAATATTCAATATATATACAATATACATATATAATATATTATATTTATTTATATACTACACTGATAAAATAATTTTTCTACTTTGTTCTGTTAACTATATTAAAATTAAAATTATATTATTATGTTCATTGGTTTTCATTTAAATTGAGTAATACTATTTGTAATCTATTGACAGTCATGCGAAGATTAATGAACATAATTTAATAATTAAAATACTATTTTACTATTTGTGTTTAGTTATTTAGTATAATGATTAATAAATAACTAAGAGTATACAAATATGATATTAAAAATTTTATAAATACTTTTTTTAGCTATACAAACTTTAAATTTTGATTGATTAAAAATATAAGCATTTAATTAATTTTTAGATATAAAATAATTTGTAAATTTTCATGTATTTGACATGTTTTGTGAAAGATCTTTAATATTTTTAAACACTCATAGAAAAAACTTATGTGGAACCCTTTATTAGATTTTTAAATTTGAAGTATGAATATTAGAGATTTTATGATTTTAATACTAAAATTAATATAGGTACAAATTTTAGTGATTTTTACGAATTTTATAGGTTTCAAATTTAAATGCTTATAAAAAAATATGACGACTATGTATTTACGATTTTTTTAATTGATATATAATATGAAAAACTTATGATTAACGTTATAAGTAGAATTCAAATCATTCTACTGTCATATTATATTCTTGAGATTCTACTTTAAAACAAAAATGTTAACATACATAAATTAAAAAAACGTTGAATAGTTGAAAATTAAAAAAAAATTATATATTATTATTAATACTATAAAGAGATTTAAAATATTTCAAAATATTTTCATATCTAGATAATGCTGAATTGCAAAAATTCGGTGAAAGTTTCTAGTTCCTACAGTTATTCATTTTCGAGTTCAATCTAGTTCGCCCGAAATTTAAAATGGTACCATCTTCTAAATAAAAATAATTATTTATTAATTAATTTTTATAGTATTATTATGGTAATAATTGTAATAAATTATGAATTTTAATATAAATTGACAAATATTAAGAGTTTTATCGATTTCACCGTTTTAATATTAATTCTGCTCTATATTTTGTCTATATTGATTCCGCCAGCTATCGATTCTACCGGATATTTGTTTATGTTGATTCCGCAGACGCAAACTGTTTATTAAACAATAATTGATGTATCACATTATAAAGTATTTTTTTAATTATCAGTATGTAGGTACATTAAGCTTATCACATTTATTTTTTTTTAAAAAAACACATTTCAAACATTATCCGTCCAATAAATTATAAATATACTATGGAAAAATAAAGAAATTGAATACAATGTAAAATTTATTAAAATATAGCAAAATATAACAAAATAATAAAATCTAAATACCTATAGGTATTATAGTAATTGGTTTTAAAAAAAAAAAACATTTTTACAATTTAAATTACAAGATTAATTTTAATGTCAAGTTGATTTATTTTTAAAATAGTGGTTTGATGGCAGTTTAATACATTAATATAAGTGAATCTATCAATTTATTTATTTAAACAATTGTCAACAATTGTTGTTACATATATGTTTTCAATTTAATAATTTTTATTTTTGATTATTTTATTGTTGTTTAGCCTTCTTATAATATATAAGAACCCGTATGTATCTTTAAATCCAATTGGTAAATGTGAAAACAAAAATATATTTAGAAGTGATTTGGCGAATTACGTGTTAATTTTTGAACAAAACGATCCATATCTATTAGTTATGTAAATGTAAGCATTTTACAAATGGTTAATATTAAAATAAATAATTTACAAATGTTCAGTGAATTGATAGCCAGCGGAACCAATATTTAAAAAAATTCAGCGGAGTTGATACGCAGTGCAATCCATAGATTTCTTATAGGTAAAAAGATCATTTCGGCACAATTGATATATAGGTACCGCCAAATATTATACACTTTTGAATTCAGTAATATATTATAATTATAAACTTTGAACAGTATTTTTACAAAAATAGCTATAATCTATAAAATGCTACCAAATAATGATTTTAAAACTAATAGATCTATACATAAATGTGTACCTACGATATCAATATACATTTTAGTTTGTATTCACTATTCATATTTTATAACTAAAAAAAATTATAAACCGAATTTGAATGTTTAGACTTGAATTCAATTTAAAAAAGTGGGTAAGTGGGTACCGCTCTACTGTACATTAGGTGCCATATGGATCATTATTATATATATATATATAAGAGTGTTACTTCAAAAAAAATTTCTCAAAAAAATAAAAAATTTCAATGGTCTATAAACAACTCAAAAAAAGTCCTAGTGAAAATTTAACTGTATATAGATAACACTGCCATAAACATTTGGTGAAAACTTCAAGTATTTACAGTGATTAGTTTTTGAATTACAACCATGTAAAAAAATCGATTTGGTCGAAAACTGGTTTTGCATAAAAATTCCCGTTTTTCCTTAATTTTTTTTTTGGTTTTTCCCGGCGCTTTTAAAAACTATTGGGAAATTCAAAAAATGACCTCTTCAATGCACCAACTAGATTAATTTTGCTATTGGAAACCACCCCCAAAGTTTGAAATTGAAGCATTATTTCGACACGTTCTCGTGTACAGAGACACAAAAAAAAACAAAAAAAAAAAAAAAAAAAACACACAACATTGTAAAATCAATACATTCATCGCTCCGCTCAGAATTTAAAAATGAATTATACTGATTTTTAAACTTAAGATAGCCAACAAGATGCATTGCAGATATTATGAATTATAGCTATGTATTTGATTTAACCATTGTTGAAAAAACACAATGGAAATTATGACTATGTCTTAATGTGTTGATTATTTCTAATGAGATTCATGGGAATTACCTATTTAATATTAATGTACCAACTATACCTACTAATATAACAATATAACATGTTATATTATAGTCATAGATTGTAAATAAGTTGTTCTTTTAATGTAGAAGGTTTAGTTACATAACGTAAGGAATAATAATTGTATCACATTTTACAGTGTTAATATAAAGCACTTTATTCTTTTATTATTAATTGTCTTTTAAACATTTCATAATCTGTTATTTTCTCAGCGACTGAAATTAATTTAGCCAATATTATATATTATTGCTCGGTCACGTATACTATACATATATACATAATGTATATTATATCATTATAAAAGTTGATTAAATTATATTTTACATAATTATTATAGTGTACCACAGAATTCACATCTTTGTTACGACAAAAAACAAATAAACAGCTAAAGACATTGTGAAATACCTTTGTTCTCGATGCATAGTCTTGGTCCGTAGGAAGAAGATTGGAAAAATAAATAAACGATTCAATCCATTTTACACTCGATCCCGTGTTCGATGCCAGTTTACACAGTTTTGTTACAGTGTTATTATTTTTTTCTACACCGTTGTAGAAACCCACAAGCTTGCTCATAAGTCCATATACGACAAAACTATAATCATAAATATAAAACAATTATTATATATAATGTATTGTAGAACATTCATGTATCTAACCATTTATTAGTCATTTAAATCATTATAGAGTTACTTTGATCTTTCTTTTATTCCATACACCGATCCGTTACGTGTTGGATTTTCTAACATGCAGTGGGTGATATATTTGAGTACTGACTGTAGACGACGTGGTGTTCAAAATTGGATACCCACACATGCTCCAACATAAAGAAGCATTACGAAAATGAAACCCAAAATATGTAATGATTGATGAAGGTTATTTTAAATATTAGTCATAAGTTCAATGACTCAGCTATCTAATGTTTATAAAAATTGTATTTAATTATATCAACGTTATATTTTGCCAAAATGGAATTTTGACGGATCGTATTACTTACCATTTATTATTCTTTATTTATTTTCGCTACTATTTCATGTCCACGGGCCTTCTGAATATAATTATGAAAGAAGAAACTTAGAATATAAGGATCATTTTAATAAATAATTTAATTTCTCAGGTATTCGATAATATGTTAAAATTTACAGGTATGGTGTTGTCTACGATCTACAGCCACTCGACTGGTTACCTAAAAACTCAATTTACTTATAATTTAAACTCTAGTAAATTTTAAAGATATTTTTTATTTTTTATTTAAAAAATAAAAAATAAATATACTTATAAATACATAATAATTTCACAACTTAGTTATTTTGAAATGACGAAACCAATTTAAGAACTTTAGGTATGTGTTTTAAGTATAAATAAGTTATTTATTTAAATAACTTAAAATAAATGCATTTTATTAGAAACTTATATTTCTCATCAGACAGCAATAACTTGAAGGTTAATCATTTCTATTTATCAACTTTAAACTAAAATTATCATTTTTGGAATCGTCACGTGCCGAGTAAAATTATCGTATACAAAAGTAAAAAAAAAAAAAAAAACATAATATATTTGCTCCACGTGGACTTTTAATGCACACGTATATTATATACAATAATATGTCTTTAATTATATCTGTATTCATTAATAGTTCCAAAAATATTTTATATTTGGTTGTGACAAGATTCGTTCATCGAAAATAATACTACCATATTTTTATAGCGTTATAACTGTAAATTCTTTTTGTGTTTAATTTAAATTCTAGGAAATATCTTGCACGAGTCATGGTCCGAAAGAGAAGGAAAATATTATAATCTGTATAAATTCGGTAAAAAAATCTAACAAATAAAAACAGGAATGATGGATTGCTGTGATACAAATAAAATTGATACCTACTCATTTTTGGGATATTGTTTATTACGTATTATGTTCAGGTTTAAAACGAATTGGTTATAATTATTCATTAATTAAATATTTATAAATATTAAAATCAATAATTTAGTTTATATCTTAATCATTAGCATAACAATTAATTTATTTATTTGAAATATGTTTTTATTATTTATTATATAAATTAGTGATGTAAATAGTTTTTATACCAACATATTTAATAAGTAATATAAATAATATAATATTAGTAGCTTAGCTTATTAATAGTTGTATTATTTATATATTTAACAGGAGTCTAATAAAAATGTTTTATTGATGAATGAAAACATTAATAAATATATTATATAATATGTCTATCTCTGATTAGTCATTATAATATTGTATTTTTTAGATTCTAAGTAGAACGGTGAATATATTGATTTTACATAGATTACAATTTTTACAACGATTCGTTTTTTTGTTGTGAATGAATACACGACAAGTAGTTAAAAATTCTTAATACTTTGATTTTCAATTTTTTTGGTGGTTTTATTTTTCATAATATTATACAATGATATATCATTAAATTCAAATGTAACACAACTAATACAATGACCCACTTGATACCTAATGTACTTACATTATCAAAGCGGTACCTGCTTGTACAACATTTTTTTCATACCTTACTATATTTTTATAAGTCTACAAATAACTGTAATAAAAACGATATGCATCTACTGCCTTTATAATTTTAGAAATTATTGATTTATATTTGTTTTTTAAGTATATATAAATTACAACTGTCTAACTTTTTTATGTATCTTAATGGTGTTTACATACTTAAAACAATAATATATAAACATATATACGGAAGGATATTGTGTTATTAATGATGACTTCATTGTAAACAACTTGGATGATCTTTGAATTTAATAGCAAATTAATACCTAGATACTCAAATTGAGTACTTTAGATATTTTGAAAATAACAATACAAACTGAGAAGAATAATAAAGGAAGAGAGATAAATCCAGAATCTTGAAATTTTTAAAATACTTCATGTCAACTGACAACTGAGAATTACACCAACAAAAGATAAGTATTATGGTTTGTATTGAAAGGATAATAATTATATTCTTTGATATTGATACAAGTCATTAGGTAGGTAGTCAATAATAATAATATAACATTGTCTTATAGATGTAATATTCTCAGAAAATTAGTTCACTTTAAATAATACAATCCATGACAGCTAATCACAATAATTATTTTATTAGCTGAACGTGTAATATTTTATTACATAATACAACTATAACTTTAAATCAATTATTAAAATTGAAACAATAACTATAATGCCTACAATAATTTTATACACAATTTCAACATGTTTTGATCATTTTAATTAAAATAAATATCCATAAAAATGTCAAAGAATGGTTAAAAAAAAAACTTAGAATTATCGCTAGAGAGTTGTATAATTTTATTATTTTATTATACATGTAAAATTACATTATTTTTTTTTTTTTTATAATTATTATAATATTATACCTATACTAATAACATAACGAAAAATGACTGTAATACTACTATATAGATATAAATCTTTTAGCTTCTTCCACCCTTTGTCGTAGTTCGAAATTAGCTACTGTAAATAATAATTTATGGTTATGAATTTACATATTATTATATACATTTGCATGATAAATACGCATAGTTACAATAAGTGTATAAAATGTAATTGAAACATTTAGAGGTCATGCCATGTTATCACAAGTTCTTTTTTTTTTAAATTGAATAACATCAAATTATTATTATTGTTCAAGTTTAATTCAAAAGAAATTTTAAGAAGTAAATTATCTAATGTAAATTTGTATTTTTTTATACGTAATAGTAAAGTACCTGAGTCAGGTTAACCTGACAATCTATTTTCCGCGCACTACATATTTAATATGAATATTTTCTCATAAAAAATATTCGTAATATTTTGATTGAATTTCCGTTAAATGTTTACATTTATTGTAGAAATAAAAATAGCTGTTGAAAATGTAGTAGGTTATTATTTCATAAATTAAACTTAATAGGATAAATGGACAAGGGTTATTAAACTATAATGTTAATTTGGTAATTTTTATTAAATACTATTTTGTTCATATTTAATAGTGATAATATCGTAATTTAAAGGTTGGGTTGGAATAAATGAAATTATCCCAAAAATTTAAGTTTCTCTAAACAATAAGTTCTTATCCTATTTGGAAGTACCTACTTTTTAACAAGGAACACTCAATATATTATGCCTAAATATTTTAAATGTAATATAATATAATATTACTAATTTCCTCGACTAGGTAAATTATGTTGTTAAATTATTTTTAATTACCCTATTACTTTGACTGATATTAGTTTTGTAATAATTTAATTTTTAATTCTTCGTTGGTTTTGATTTTTTACCATAAGTACACGTTTGCTTTTTTTTTTTAACATTAACTATACACACCTAATAAGATTAACATGCACATGCTATATACCTACTTATTGGTAATAATTATTAATTTTAAATAATAATACTTATTAATATTGATGTATTTCAATAGTACCTATGTACTAAGTACACCATTTGAATAAATTTTTGTTTCAAAAATATTGTAATTTTAAAATAAAACTATAGTCACTAAAAATCATGGTATAATTTTGAAATGGCAAATATTTAACGACAAATAATGATTATGCGAAATAAATAGCACTTAACGATAGAATGATAATTTAGGTAAGAATAAACAAACAACACAAGTACCTTACAAAATTAGTCACCTGTTAAAAATTACTATTATACTGAACGATGAAATATTAGTAATATTATTGTGTCAATAAATTATTTGAAACATACTCTGTTTATTAAATTAACTAAATTCGTAATTTTATAACCCATTTAAAAAGTACGTAATATATAGTATAATATAATATCTTTAGTCTTTACACATTATATACCTAATAGATGTGAAAACCAGTATTTTTTTACACATACTATAATTATTCCCACGTGTTTTCTGAAAATATACATAATACTGAAACCAGTTAAATTATAAATGAATAAAAATACTATTATACTAATAGGTTTATAATATTATAATATGCTCTAAAAAGAATAAATTTAAAATCCACGGATAACTGACGATAGAGGGTAGAACTACGAGTAGGTAGGCCACCGCTATTTCATGGCTCATAAATTATAATATATTATAGGTACCTATAATAAGTTATTATCTATTGGAATCCTAATAGGTAATAGTTACTAATAACTAAAGTTATTAGAATTACTTACCTATTAGGATTCTGCACTCACGTGTACGTGCACGTGATAGCTGATCACTTTTCTTCGTATTTATTCCTATTTTATCTTATAATCTATACTCCTATTATTTGAGAAAAACGATTGCATTGATAATCATTATTATATAATATTATTTCCTCTGGTTTTGAGTTCTATCGAACATAACATAACATTTTCAGCAAATTCGATATGCAAAATAAATTTTATTCACCGATTGATAGTTAAACGTTTCAATATAATATATATGGTGTAAATATACCTATATCGTCGTATTTATCGCCGTATTAATTACATACACGTTAATGATGGTGGAAAATATTCGTTATAGACACGTAATTATTATTCGTAATTATATAATCGGCGTTACTATTTTAAATAGACATAGCTGCTTTAGAGGCGAATAAATAAATTTATGTGTTGTAGTTATATGCTATAATACACGTGTAGGTAACGTGTAGGTGTATGGGCTATTGAAGTGTTGGTCACAAATGGAACTGACCGTATGGTAAAAAAATAAATTGTCGATGTACACAAAGCAAAAATCTAAATACCTTCCTACATACCAGTGTTTTAACTGCATTAAAAATGTTTTGAATATCACGCGTGTATGTGTGTGTGTTTGTGTGTGTGTGTGTGTGTATGTGTCTAAACAAAACAACTGCAAACCGGCTAAATGGCTTTTATTTTCACAAAGCACCGGATTACAGCAGCAGTGTGTAAGACGAATACAAAATCACTAATAGCCTCTTATTTTTTCACCAATTTAATTTGTATATGCGTTGATTATTTTTAGAACTGACTAATTGAAATATACTTTGGTTATACCGCGTAAAAACTGTACAAAAAATAAAAACTGGCAGTCAACTCCTCCGGAAACGAGGGTTCGGTGCAGCTGAACGATATTCTACGAAATCACACAACGTATCACACGATATTAACTAAATCATATGATTTTGAGCATATTATTTTATATTATTTTAATGTAAACATGCCCTTGCATATAACATATATAATAATTACCTATTTATAAATATTAAATACATACAAAATACATAGAATTTATCTTAAAATGAATATTATTTAATTTTAATTACTAGTTCCCGGGAATCATGATTATAAATAAAATATTCAATACGAAAACATTTTTAACGCGTCATGGTAGATCTGAACTCTAAAGTCGCTTTGTAAAAATTATACATGGTAGGCTCAGGACTGACAGCTTAAATATTTTTTTATTTTGTTATGAAAATAAATTAATAATTTTTTAATGGTCTTTAGTACTTATTAAAAAACTTGGCAAAACATATCACAACGAAACAATGTCGTGGACAAAATAATATGCGTAACTATATACAAGTAAATTATGTAAAAAATATTAATTGATAATTCAAATAAGAATGGTATTATAGGATTCAAATTTTACTATTTATAAAAATGTATAAATTTTATATGAGTTTCAATGATTTTTTTTTTAAATATTAACGATAATAATAAAAAACGATTGAAATTATTAATTATTATATTAGTTATTAAATCACATCACTATAATAAGATGTATAATAATATTTGAATAGTTCATGTAATATTAGTATTGGGATTTAATGGATTCATAATAATTGATCAAACTATTATTAAGCTGAACTACAATTTGTGGCAGTGACTATACTATTATTTTGATGACATGTATCTAAATCTTTTAAAATTATTGGTGGAAGACAATTTAGTGTGGTATCCTTAAGATGCTAAATAAATCATAATATAATAAATACATTTAAAATTATGCAAACATCGAGTAAAATAAAATAAATGTAGATAAAACTTCAAAATGTAGGGTTATCGAATAAAAATTTTATGATCGTACTTTCAGACCAATATTAATTGATAATATTTATAAATGCATATATAAATATACCTATAGTTATCATTATAATTGTATTATGTTTGTTGATTTCTTAATTTTTCATGGTCAATATGTTTTTGTTGATGTAATGATTAATGACGTAAGTATACAATATGTCCTATCAACTAATATGCATGTAACATGTAGAACGCATTACAAAGTTATCTTACGAAAATCGACTTAAACAAAATCTTCGATTTAAAATATAGACAATAATATAGTTATATAGAATTTAACGATATTATAAACCCATGTACAACTGTATAAGTTACATATAATTATAGTTATGACATAAGGTGTTTGTGAAATAAAAATTAATATACCTATTTATAAGTATGCACTTTTGCACTAAAAATAGCTATTGTGTTATAAAAAAAAAACTATTTACATTAAAAAATGATAATTTTATTGATAGATACCTAGTATTAACTAAGTAGGATGTTTTTCCCTATACTAAACTCATTCAACAGAACCCAATCTTAACTTAAAATTTTTCTTAGTTGTTCACTGATCAATAAAAATCGTAATGCTTTTTAAAAATAATAATAAAGATGAATTGTTAATTAATAATAAAAATATATATTATTATTTATACATTATAATTATTTAAATATTTTACTTAAGAAAGATGCATAGGACAATGATAATATAAGAACTAAGTTTGTATTAAGTTTTAAATAGTTTTATTATATCTGCATATATTTGGTAGACACTAGTTAACTATGTATTTAACTATATGTTAAATGCCATAAAACGCCTTATAGTTATGCCAAATACTGTGCAATACATTAAGATTTTTTTCTTAAAAAAAATCATATTTTGAATAATTGATGCTCTTATAATTTAATACTTTTCTGGTGTTTTTTTAAAAAATAAATTAACATATCAAAATTACATTCTTATTAAAAATATTTTGATCTTAAAGATTAACTTAATCTTATTTTAAATAAAAAAATCTGAATTTTTATAAGTAGAAATTTTTTATTAAGTACAATATTATATATATAATATATGTGTGAACATTTAATATTTAAGAATATATAATATAATATATAGTAGATATATTAATCATTAGTTCATGTTACAGTCTGATAACAATTTATACGAATGCGTATATACTATACAACCTTATAACGATTATTAAATTATTTTATTTGTCATATTTACTTCGTTATCCAAAACTATATTAAAAAGTAATAATGACTAACTAATGGGCAAATAACAAAATTATTATTTTAATTATTTATAACTACTATTACTTCATTGTTTTCTGGGTCTGTTATAGAATTTAGAAGTAGAAAATTATAAATGTATACAAACATTTATAACATCATCAACCGAATTTAATGAATTTATTATTATTGTCTTAATATATATTTTTATTTTTACAAGCAATCTAATGTAATCGGTAGCATTTGATATAACAAGAACATAGGCTAAAAGTAAAAAATATGACAGATTATTTTGTATTGATGATAGTTCCTATGATTACTTAATTACTATAATATATAAAAATATGTATGTATATTTATAACAAAACACGACATCGATTGCGCTTTATACGCCATGGAGATTATTTTTATCAGTCGATTATAAAAAAATGCGTTCATATTTACCTATATATATACCTATGTTTTAGTAAAATAATTGGCTGCCTATGAGTTGATTCCCTGGTCATTACATATTTTTTGAATATTTCGTCAAATATTCAACCTATTATTATAGCGTAGCCTCGAGGAGGTTGGCTGATAAGTTTCAAAAATACTATTCTTTTTAGTTTTTTCATATTTTAAAAATCATCAAATTTTTATTTATTAATTTTTTATTGTATTATATTATATTACATTATATTTATTATTTATTAGAAATAATTCGTAAAAAATTTTAGTATATAAAAAATTATTATTATTTATTTTTATTTTTATAATAACTATACAATCCATACTACTTAGCATAATAAGTATAAGTGAAAAGAGCAAGGAAACATAGTATGTGTGATAAAGAAGTTAGGAGATGAGATTACTATAGTATACCGAGACATGGACACCGTCGACAAATCGATTGCAGATTGCACTAAAAAATTTAAAATATCAACAAAAAAAATGTTGTTTTATTATTATTTTTAATTCGTTGTTATTAATTTATTATTATTATTATTTCTTTTTTAATTTAGTTCAAAGTTTACGTTGATTAAATATTAAATAAAAAATAATTTCATATTTATTTTCATCTTTCTATTTCTTATCTAAATAATGTTTAAATTTTCTACACACACACACACACACACAAAAAAAAAAACATTTCATTTTAAACAATCTAAACTATACTTACTAGTTTAAACATTATTGAAATTACGTATTAGAAGTTCGTTTTAAACGTTAAAATTCAATTGATTTTTAATTTAGAGCCAATACTTTTTTACCTCCAAAAATTTCGTTTTATATCGGTTGATATAAGTAGACATAATAGGATGATATTATTGTATCTTATATATTCTTATCGATATAGTAAAATATACAATAATATCAATTAACTTAACTAACATACATTGTGCACTTCAGATTTATTTAAAATTTGATAATTTAATTACATCGAATTTTTATAAATTCATTTAAAAAGTTTTAGAAAGTTGAAATTATGAGAACAAAATTCAAAAATTGTTGAAATTGTTTTGAAAATGAGCAAAATTAACAAATTACAATCAATTTTAAATTTCAATTTGTACTTCCATGAAATTTATTTATAACTTACTTAGCAATAAATTGTAATAGTAAAAAAAAGTTGTACATTTAATAATATTCATGCCATAATAATAATAACCATATAGTTATACTATATTATTATGTGATTCAATTTATAACTATTCTTATAATAAAATTGATCTTATTTGATTATCTCACTAGTTTTTAATTATTTAATAATTATTGTTAAACTCATGTCGAAGCTTCCTCAGTAGGTAGATTCTTAAACTTTGGAAACACATATTTTTTCTTCATTATAACATCGACAGTACTGTTTCTTATTGTTCTGTATATACTCGTATATATATATATATATATATATATTACCTATGTATTTATGTAATAATAGAAAAACATAAAATAAAAATTTTCAAATTTTAATAAAATACATATTATATGTATTATTTATGAATAATGTATAATATAATTCAGAATTATCAGAATCGTAAATCAATATAATAATTTATTTGTCTTACCAATAAATTAAATAACACAATTATCTGCTTGTGTAGATTTTTCACTACTGTTGGAATAAAATATGAAGTGACTTGATTAGGTATTTAAAAAAAATATTTTATAACCAAGCCATCATTTAGTAAATTTATATTTATTAATTTATTATTATTATTATTTATAAAATAATAATTTATTTGTTTTGTTAGGATGAATATTTTCACGATTGTGTCACCTATAATTTTTTACATAGTCATTTTATGTTATTTCCCATGACTTACCAGTGCTAGCACCTAATTTGTTCTACGTCTATGATTCATTTCAATCAATCAGTCAACAAAACACAAAACGATTATGCTAGTCATGGTTTGAATATAAAATAAATTGAAGAATTGTTTTCCTTTTTCATCAATTGCCATATTTTTAGAAAGTATAAGCTCAGGTTAGTCAGAATTTTAGTCAGAAAGTTAATGAAATATATATTAATTTTTTCATTCAGTATTACAGAGAATAGTTCTATATATTTTTATCTCTAACATATTTATAATTGAAGTATAATAACTGTTCTTGAAAAATTGTTTTTAGTAAAATTACAGATATATTACAAATTTTTATTAGTATCAATGGTATTCATACTTATGTGTGGATTATTTAAAAATTACACGAAAGACGAAGTCGTTGAAATAATTCTCTACACAAAGATTTATTAAATTTTACTACATTCAAATAGAATGTAGAAACTACAATAAAACAACAGCTACTCGAAAATGAATACCATTAAAAAGACACCCATGGAATTTTAGTCAAAATTCTCATAAATATTTTCATTTCGAATTGTGATTTACATCAAAATTATGCTTTATAAGAATGTTTATTATTTTAATAAATTAGAATAGTTTTAATTTAAGAAGTTAAAAAGCGCATACCTGCAGATTTATATATTTAAGATTTTATTGTTAGACATTATACGGTAAAATGTGAATAATTTAATAGAATATTCTTGAAAAATTTAAACTGTTTTGAGTATTTTAATATATTTGCATAAATATTGTTAAATGATAGGTACCTACTGAACTCAATTTTGTTTTTATTTATTGCTAATACAAATTAATGTTTGTAAATTCAACAACTGAGTTTTAACTATTATTTAATAATTGATACATAGTACATACAAAAGCTAAACGTTTATTTAAAAGATACCAGTCCATATACTTTGTCTATTCCAGAAACATAACTTTATACATTTATATTCAGTAGAACCAATTATGTGTTAATAACCAATATTAGAATAAAAATAATTATAAAATGATAATATTTTATATACCTAGTTTTAACTCGCTATAAAGTTAAAATTTCATATAAGCCTACGGTTATATTACCCATTACCCATAGATAATATATTCTTTCCCTTAAGTTTGATATTGTATGATATTATAGATAAATTAACGTTATAACTTATAATATAATATTAAAGCTAAAAACATAAAACTAGTTCTTCTGAACCCAAATTTTCTAAGTTACGTTGTAAGACGTAGACAACGCATTTTGTCATTTTAATGCCTTTTTAATAGTATTAAAATTCATATTTTGAAAATAATTATCAAAAAAAAAAAAAAATTTATATTGATATTATTTTAAAGGTTGTTTATTTTTACGTTCTGGATAATTATAATAGGTACAATGAGCAAAGGTTATTTAAGTATTTGATTAATATAACTTTTAAATACATATTATATATTTATTTCAATATAAAACTATTGTGTAGATATTATTCAATAGGAATTTACTTACTTCATATTATATAACTGATAATAATTTATATAGTTTTTTTTTAAAAAAATTGCGACAGTACTAAAACGTTGTTGTTGACTAAAAGTACTTCAGTACTAGATACTCGTTAGTTTCTTTATGTAATAAATTCCAGTTGAAATAGATTACCTACACATAGTCTTGAGTCTAGACTGTTTTATTAATTAATTGTAAAATTTTTCCTGCAGTAAATTCTCACATAAAGATTGATTTTTTGTTTCTATTTCTTTGCTATAAATAAATAAGTTGTTGTTAAAACAATGTACTTACATCTATTACATATATACATATATTATACTATCATACTATTATATTTTCAATACAATAACTAATAAGTAATTGTATTCTTATTGTTTGAATACTATATCGATTTCATAGATTTTTAAATTTTAATTATATATAAGTTGTAATTAATAATATATATGTATATATATACTGCAGTATTATGTTTGTCAAATAATTAATTATTAATCTATCCTTTTTAATTATGACACTTTTTAATGTAAAACTGCAATTTTACCTTTGTTGCTCAGTATGCATTCGATTAAATCTCCATGGCCGATTTGCAATTTCGCAATATAATCAAAGCAATATTATATGTTTATATATATGTATATGAATATATTATATGCTAACAACAAGACAAGATAAATAAAAAATATTACATAATTTATATCGTTCTAACTATTATGAGAATTTACCATAAAAACCCAATTATATTCGGAGATATGATAATATAATATATTATTATATTTACATCAACTGGCTAGTATATACTTTCAAAGTGGAAAAAGCCACTACATAAAGTTTATAATCGGACAATTTTTTCTTTGGTCTGCCATTCTAACAAAAGGACTTTTGTAGGTACCTACTTGTGATCTTTATGTAATATAATGTATAGGTATATAGTGGCAAATTTAAGGGGGACTGAGGAACCTTGGTCCAGGGGGTAGGGTCCATTGGCCTAAGTTAGGTTTTATTAATTTAATAGTAAATATAGGTAAGTAATTGAATATATGATAAAATTATATTTTTATTTCGTAATCGTGGGTAACTATACCCCACAATATGAGACCCCCCTAAAAAAATAATAATAATAATACGGTATCTGTTACTGTAGGTGGCTACAACTCATCTGCGCACAATTTTCGAACAATAGAAACCTTTTTTCAGAAAAATTTAATCACGTAAAGAGTTTACATAACCTGCGTTGAAATGTTTGAATTGGTCATTACTGATGGTTAAACATTATTATACCTACTCAAACTAAATTATCTTACACCCTTCTGTAGGCTTAAGACTTTCTGTCTAATCATAATTTAACCTTTTAGATTGATCGACAATTTTTTCATTATTATTATTTACAATAACACTAGAATTACAAAATGTATTAGTAATATCATCGAAAATTAAAATAGGTATAAGTAATATAAGTATATATTTTATGTAAGTACTAATTCTAATTAGGCTCTAGCCCAGTCTTTTTAGTACCTATTAGTAAGATGAAAAAAATCAAAATGTTCTTTTTTTTTGCAGTCATATTATATATTTTGTATTCATATAATATACACTTATGAAAATACAAACATGACATACATATAAACTCGTCCAACAAACATAATATATAGGAACATAATTGTATATAAAAAAAAAATTTATTTTTTATTGACAAAAATGTAGTAAAAATAAGTTGGCCCGAGTCGATTGAATATGCCGGCGGAGTAGACAGCATTTACATTTATAAATATAACAATAATATAAATAAAATAAAATAAAATAAAATAATGTTATACTCCACGGCTAGTGCAAAGTCTTAAAAGTATGTTTATATGATCAATTGTGTGCATATTATACAAATAATAGAATCAATACATATGCGTTACAAAAAAAAAAAATATATATATTAAATAAAAATTATAATAATTACCTATAATAAAATAAAATTTTAATAAACGCATTTTGATCATTTAAACGATTTATACGTACGTATATAAATAAAAATAGTATAATTTAAATAAATATTATAGAGGTAACCATGCAGAACGGTTGCGCCATATATTATATTATATGTGTATATATTATATTAATGACGATACCGACTCTCAATGCTTACCACCGAACAACAAATAGTGGGTTTAATGTACAAAACGAACGAGGGGTGGCAAAGATCATAAAACGCGCATTTTGCACGCGCGAATTATCTTTAAAGTCGGAGCCACGTCCGAGGAGACGACGACGTCGACGGCGGCGGCGGCGGTCAATCAAAAAAAAAAGTACAACAAAATATTTACAACAGAATAATAATAATAATAATAATAAAATCATCTTAAACGTTAATTATCACATCTCCTATACACTCGGAATTCTCGTATATAGTTACTTATATATATATATATTATAAGTTATAACATATAAAACTATTGTCGACAGACAATATTCGTTTCCATCTTTCTCGTCCGTTGCCGTGCGTGTCGCCACTTTTGAGAGACGATTGACCCCGAGTGGGTGTCCGTCGTCGGATATTTTCAAGGTGGCCTACGCAGCTGCAATTCTATCGATTGCTTTCTTCTGCAACACATTAACGATAAATATTATAATAATTGACAGTAATAAATAACATAATAATTTAATAATAATACGATTGTGCAATGCCAAAGTTAAAAATAGTAATATTTTAATACCATTATTTCGGACGGTTCGTATAAAATATATATAGTGGCAACGCGGGTATTGCCGACATTCCATTCTGGAATTTTGCCGCGGTTCACCGGTCGGAAACTTTTAATCACGCGCCGCTGAGATATTTTATCGTTTTTTTTTTTTTTCGTGAGGGCATAGACCTGTAGACGACGGCGACCGTCAGATACTGACCGACCGATCGTTTGGCCCTATACACATTTAACGTCGCCCCGTTCGTTTCATTATTGGGTACATGACGTTTAAACACGTTATTATAATATAATTTTCCAAACGACACGTGTCTGAAAATAATGTATGCACGTTTTTGGCTATAGATCAGACCAGGAAAATACCTGCATACATATTATTAATATTATGTTTATATTTAAATATAACTGAGATCGGTTTATATGCACTATAATATTGGTCTGTTTTTTTTTTTTATCAAACGTTCAGATCAGTTTTTCGTTCAAACGCTGGGAGATAAAAATAAATTTGACTTATATTTGTTTTTGAAGTTAAATACGTCAAATATGACGTATACATACTTTGGGGGACGAAAAAAACTTTGAGTTATCGCGACTCGGTTGTATTATGCAGCCAATATATAATACGGTTTTCAGTATAATAAATAATAATTTAAAACTCGAAAGTCTCTATAGACTATAATATAGCTATATTATCCCTATATGTCATCCATCAGAACAAGTTCTCGTATGTGCGGTCATTGGCTTAAGCGTGGGGTGCACGTGGTGGGGTGGAAAGGGTAAGTTTCCGGTCTTGCATCGTCAAATAAAAATACATACAAAATAAACGAAAAAAAGGTCGATGACCAATTTCGTGGTCGCATAAGGTACGTCGGCCTTGGGTGGATATATCGAAATATATTCGTAGGAAATCGATTAGGTGACCCTCAATCACAAGGTCGTTTATTTTGGGTGTACTTTGCGGCTACTTGTACGTGGTGACAATGATGTATGTCCTGTCTACGACGAGCTATTGTTTTCTTAGTGCTAAAAATACGCGTCCGGATCCCTGTCGACCACTTACTAGACGTGTTAAACTGTAGCCAGCTCAGAATCACTCAGTAGTCTGTTTTTTTTTTCATTCTCTCTCCCCCTCCTCCGGAAATCGAGTCCCACAAGTTGTCGTTCTTAATAATGTCCATGTCCGTCGAGTCGTTACCGCACTATTGTATGGTTTATACGTTGTTAAATTTTTTTTTTCAACTTCAAGTCGGTGTTACACGCACGGAAAATATGTCAAAACGAATTACATGTGGGCTATTCATAGATTGGGCTATGTTTGTGTCTTATATTATTTTATGCTTTTGTTTGTATTAAGTTAATATATATATATATATATGAATACCAGTGTGTAATTTATGCATATGTAACGGGAAGACTTAACAAATATCATAACTTGTTTTAACCAATAATTTTTAATTATTTTTTTTATATATATAATTTACAAACTCTTACGCTAAAGAGAACAGTATGTTTTGTTATGTTTTTTTTTTACGGAAATTAAACATTTTTAGATTTGATTACGTTCTTTAAGGTAAAATTGAAAAACACTTGATTAATCTAATTTTTAGAAAAAATGCAATGGTAAAATATTTAAATTTGATAAATAGTTTTTATTTTTTACAATTTTTTAATATATCAATATGTTTTTGTAGTAATAATTAATTTGAAACGTAATGATTTTTTACAAAATAATATGTTTAGATATTTTCAGACATAATTAATTAATCTTAAAATATTTACTATCCATATAATTTTCGTATTTTTTTTCATATGTTTAACTTATATTAATTTTTCATTTTTATTTGTCAGGTCTTTCTGTTACATTCTGTACACACATATATGATATATATATTATTATTATTATAGCTGGTAATTCACCCGTGGCATTTTATTGAATTTATAATATTTAACTTGTCCAGATATACAATAAAAAGGTTAAGTACACCAATTAAAACGGGTTTTTATTCACGTAGTACAAACTTATGCGTAAGTAAACATATGTGACGAGTTTTATTGCAATTGTTTTATTCAGTTAGGTATTCCAGTTATATGCAATATTATTTATTTATTCAAGTATTATAAAAATCAGTCAAATTTAATTATTATTTAAATTTTGTTATTATAATTTTACTAAATTTTAATTAGAGATTGAATTTCTATGATGGGCGATGGTTTTACATTTTACAGAATACTAATTACTAGTGTTTCGTACTATTATTTGAATAAACTAGAATAATATATTATGATAAGTAATAGCAATGTTAAAAAATATTTACAACTGTTATTTTTTTGGTTTGTGCAGAGACAATGATAATTTAAGATCATAAATTATTATTATATAATTTACGTTTTATAAAACATATTGTTCATACAGCATTTTGAACATATTAAATGTACCTAATGCTAATTAAAATACCACTAGAAATCGATTATTTACTATTCTCGAATCAGTATATTAAGCTTTTTTTAATTATATAGTTTGTGGTACTTACATTACTATACTATTATCTTAACACAAATCAAAAATAGTTTTTTTTTTATGAAATCATTGATGATATTTATTTCATATGAGTACTTTTATAAGAATGTTATTAAAATTATTGAATACAAGTTGTATTTTATTTTTAACCTACTCGTATTATTCGTATTTCAAATTGAGTTCAATAACAAAGCATCTTCTTGAAAAGTTGTAGGTACTTAAAAATGTTCAACTACTTATATATTTTTTTGTGTAATATTAAGATCTGTGGGGGCAACCCGAATATTTTTAGAAGTAAAGTGTTAACCAATGTATTATATTTTAGTTAGAATCTGGATATTTTTTTGTATTTGTTAAGTTTTTATTTTAATGGGGAAGTTTTTTTGAACTACTATCCTAATTTAAACGCATCAAGCCAAAATAATAAATTGTTGCCATTGTTGGCTCTAGCCTTGTATACAATATTTTTAATTAATTTAAATTTAATTACTATAAGATCAAACTAATATACCTTTTAAAGATGGTTTTCTAGGCTTGGAAAACCTTTAAGACCATTTTCCAATTCAGTGTTCTTGAAGCCTCCATTTTCGATACCAGCTAATGTGTGAACATTAGTGTTCTTCGATTTTTTCTTTCCCATGAATAATACAGTCGTACCAAACATTAATGAACCTAAAATATTATAATAATTAAATTTACATACTGATTTGAAAGAAGGCATTTAAATAAATATCACATAAACTAAACAATCATAGATTAATATTATCTTTAATTTATTGTCAATTCAATAAATCATAATTTATATCTAATAAGGTATAAATATATATGATAATAATATGTACAACCACTACAGTTAATAATTAAATTATTAAAATGTGTGTGTAATTTATAATATAATATATGTAAATGTGTATGTACTTAAGTGTTTCAAAAGGTTTAATCATAATATAAATATAGTGTTTTCCATTTTCTACTCTGTTTCAGTTTTTTTTTTCTTGCACTACCAATAATTAAAATTATCAAATATTATTGAAGCGATTAATTTTATAAATAATATTAAATGTTGAAATAAAAGTTTTCAAGTACCTATATTGCCATTAGTAATAAACAAAATCATTGAAAACTAAATTAAATTATTGTACACCAATTATGTATATCAGGTATCGGCTACTGTTTTTTAATTTCTATTGTTTGGAGAATGTTTTTTTTTTAAGGGGCAGTATCCCAAACACGTATGTATGTATGTTTGCAGCTAACTGGGAACTTACTCAATAAGTAGAAACCGGCGTAGAAAATAGCTAAAGCTGTTTTGTAGTCGTATGCTTTTCTGACGGGTTCTACAAACATTGGAACATTACCACCGAAGTTGTTCATCCAAAACAGGAATGCACCAACAGTTGTTGATCGGACAGACATCGGTACAGACTCGACGAGTATGGCAAACAAGATACCGAACCACATTTCGGCTATAATAAATAATAAATAAATGATTATACGTATTATTATTAAACATCAGATAATAAATTAAAATATGAACTGTTAGTATTAATAGGTGTATTACACATAGACAACTTACCGAATAAGTAAGATATGGCGAGTGTCACCATGGCACCGGTTGGTCCTAAGTAAATGCTTCCGTATGCAAAAGGTGTAGCGATCAACTGTAACATTAAAATTATGATACTTAATATAATTAATACAGAAAATGTTTTAACGTGTTATTATGAAATCTTTAAATGACTTTAGAAAAATTTAAATAATGATTTACATACAATATATAATTAATGTTTTATTAATTTAGTGTGACAACTGACGAATGTGTTGTTCTTTTACAATGTAACATTTTCATTGGAATAATTTATATATTATTATGTTAAAAATCACTAAATTATTTTATTGAATAAACATTTGTATTGTCTACAATATTTTAGGAATGTAAATGATCGTTTATTAAAATTAATATTTACAACCAAAAAAATCCTATTCACTAACTTAATTAATATTTCGTGAAGTACACTTTAAAATTGTACCTATAAATTATAACTTTTTTATTCTTAGTCGATTCAATATTTTGTAATTTTTTCTTTTAAAATAATATTCCATTTTGATATTAAATCTTAGTTTTAACTATTGAACAACATTTTTAGTTTAATATTTTGCCATATTAGTATTATACTGTTATGATAAATGTATTGCTATTTGTTCTGAATAAAATATTATTAGATTAAACTTTCCAATTAGATGACTGTAAATAGAGAGCAAGTAAACTCTATACTGCGCATAACGTATTATATGTACTATTAAATGTCTTGTTTTTCACCTTTCTTTCAGGTTTTTATAAAGGTTCTTATATGAAATTAATACTAGGCAGTAGGCTTTATATAAATATTTAACCTACTATTACACTAAATGACATACTTTTTATATTTATGATTCTTTATATTCGTTTAAAATTAAAATTTTTTATATATCAGGCTTCAGATATTTTTAAAAAATGTGTAAAGATATTAATTGAAGATGAATTTTATTAAATATATAAAACTTTTTGTCAAATTAAAATTATTATTATTATCTTATTATCTTTTTAGTATTTAGTGAATTGAATACAACGATGAGGCTCCAATATTTATTTACATTTATAGAAAAAGTACCTTATATTATGAGTTAAAATGTTAAATTTTCAATAGAATATTATAATAATTTATATAATGAATTTAATTATTATTCATTCTAAAATTTACATAGTACTAAAAAAAAAAAAAAAAACTATTTAAAATATATTAATTTAATAAATTTATAACTTATTCGAGCTTTCATATTTTTAAACTATATTTAATTTAAATATTATAATATTATAGTTAAAAATAGCGATTATTATATTACATAAAACTAGTCAACTGTTTGTAACAATACTGTGAAGATATACATTAATTGAATACTTCATATTTAAATTTCAAAAATGTTTTGATATATTTCATTCCAGGATTATTTTAATGCTGTTAAATTTTATGATTTTATTATTGTGGTTGCTTAGTGTAATTGATTTACTCTAATTAAAAATAGTAATATTCTAGTCAGATTAATATATTTAAAATTATTTAGAGTTGATAATATTCTATTCAGTTTTTATTTACGATTCATGGCTAAGACGATAAGTATAATAGGTTCCATTTTTGAAAAGATAGCTATGAAATATAAATATGGTATATACGGACCATAATGATTATTCCTAAATAACGCATAACACTTATTTGAAAATCATAACTGTGTTTACATCACATGGTATACCATTTTCATCATATAAAACTACTAAAGTTCTCACAATAATATGATACATTTTTATGATTAATGGATATTACCAATTGTATTATTGTAGGAATATAGTGGATCAGTCCTACCAAATTATTTTGTATAACATCATATTTTTATGACGCATAAATTTAATACTCTATAATATTATTGAGGGTTTGTATTAGTGTTGACGGTATTTCGAATTTCGATATTTGTATACCTGACTTATGGCTAGCACAGCTACTCTAGATCTTATTCCGTATTTCTTCACGATACTGTCAGAAGTAACTCCACCGATTACCACACCAACGCTACCGACCAAGAATGTGACGACGAATAAAGACCATCCCAAATCGTAACCCGGGAAGATGTCACGGTAAAACAGGTCAGCGTTGTAAGCGAAACAGAATCCCCCTGTAAATAACAATACAAAAGCAAAACATTAAAAATTATTTTTATACTTGACTTTAGTTTGTGTTTTAGATATTTAATTCTACCAGTCCGTACCAGTGTGTCTGATAGAAGCTGCAATGCACAAAATTAAAATTTTTGGTTGGAAAAGGACCTTCCAGATGGAGGTCTTCTCGGAACTTTCGGTCGGTGTAGAAGTAGTGTTTTGTACTGCGGAACGAGGTTTCGATGTTTCATTGTTATCATTATCGGCTTCTTCGCTAATTGCTTGTCTCTTAGGTTCAGTCATTGTGGTGATAGCTAAAGCTGCTACAATCAATCCAATCATTCCACTGACATAGTATGGCACTCTCCATCCCTAATTAATATATAATATGGTAAAGAAAGTTTGCACAAGTTGAAATTTAAGATAGTTTAAAAAATGAAGTGAAAGAATAAATCTAAACTAAAAATTAAAGTAGTAATTATTATTATTAATATTGTTGTTGAAATTTTTTGTAAACCAAAAAAAAGTAAAATAAGCGAAAATTAAATTAAAAATTTATTAAAATTCAAACTTTGATACTTTAGAGTTTAGATATTTAAAATAAAGGACAATATTATTTATAAAAATACATTGAAGTATAAGTATTATAATAAATTTAAATAATTAATGTTTTACTCACCAAACCGCCAACGTTCATTTCAGTAACGTATCGGCCGACCGGAAAAGCCAAACCAATACCAGCGTAAATTCCCCAGTTAAAGATCGCCATGACTAAACCTCGTTTTTCCTGAATCATAATTAAATAGATATTACTTATAAGTTATACTGGTTAACTTAGACCATTAACATAAAACTATAAATAACAAGTAAAATACTTATTACAATTGGTTTTTTTAATATTTCAACTATCTTGTTAAGTTAAAAATAATTTTCTCGGACTATTACGAAAAGAATGATAAATAATATTTGTTTACTATCTGTAGTGTAGATTTGTTAAAAATAAAGCAAATTTGCAATAGTAACAATCGATTGGAGATTTATTTTTAATTGTATTTTACATGAACAAAGTCGTGATTCTGTGCGTGCTTACCTCTGAAAACAAATCGGACAGTATTCCCGTGGACAAGGGATTGGTACCGGCCTCGCTGTAACAAATAACGAAAGTATAGTTATTAATCACCGAGGTCGCGTTTTTTGTTGTTGCAGTAATTTTATTGTTTTAAGAATATTGTTACCCACCCAACAGCAAGCATGATTCTGAGAAGTATCAGATGCCAGTAGCTGGTAGCCATACCAATGAGTCCGATAGCCGCGGCACTGATCAACGTGCACAGAGACAGAAGTCGTACTCTAAATATTTCAAATAATGCATAATAAAATTATAGTTGTAATAATCACAACGTTATACAGGTTTAAAGTTAACGATTTATAATAGACATTCGACATGCGTATTGAATAATGCAGTAGAGCCAGTTAAAGTAACTTAACGTTTACAATTTCTTTTTATTAAAAACTGAAAATCATAAAGTTTAAGTTATAGTTGTTTTTCTTGTATATTTCTAATAAATTAGAACAACTTGTTATTTAAGTAAAACTAAAACGTAGGTTTACGTAATCTATTTTACTTTGTTCGGTTTTCTCTGATGAGTTACTGCCTTATTCGTTACGTTTATAGGTGCATATATCGAGATTCAAGAGTAAAGACATATCGTATTATATACTATACGGCTGTTTACTGCAATTCGATTATAGCCCACGTCCGTTTTTAAATTGTTCCCATTTTTTATCTCAATATTGATCACGATTTTATTTACCTGTTGAATTTGTCTGCAGCCATTCCGAAGAATACGCCTACGATGGAGTAGACGGCGATGAACGCCGGTCCCGCCAACAGTTGATATTGGAAACCGAGTCCGTTGTAGTTCCATTCGCAGAACGGTGAACCGTCTTCCAGGACTAACAACTCGCACCTGTCAAGAGTATTTTATGTCAGTAAACAATTAAAACACAAAACGATTGTGTGGTCCAGTGACGAGCGTATTTCGTGTTGACGTTATAATGCGATATGACCATGTTTTGGACGGTTTGCCGCGTAAGTGAAAACTACCGGCGTGTGTCGCATTATCTGGAAATTTAGATGCGCAACAAACCGTTTTGAAACCATCAGACGAGAAAAAAAAAACGGCCGTCATGACCGTTTGAATATCGTAGTTTACACATTTACACACAAGGTTGCTACAATACGAATTCAACGAGATAATGGTTCGAAATTATTGTTCGTGTCATTATAATCGAATAAACTTGACCCGGACTAATTACGTCGGTCGATACGATATATTATACAGCGTAATCGATTTGTGGATTTAATGTTATTTTATCGTTTACCAAAAGCGTAATATTATTATTATTATCGTCATCATTGTTTGTCATCAAACTCGGATCGAGGCGTGCGCGGTACGTCGTAGGAGCTGAACGCGCACGTGTGTGCTCGTACGTTTTACGCGCAATCTAATATACAGCAATATTATTGCGATAATATACAGAGATGATAATATGGGTAATTGAGTATAATAAAAAAAATAAAAAACGATCGAACAATAAAATTCCGTCGGTCAGAAGAAATGGTCGAATGCGTTCGTTATTGAGACGTCCGCGTCAATGTGTTTTATTTCCCATCGCGTCGCTGAGTGGCCACGACCAATAATGCAAAAGCCAGTTTTCAGAGGTCGGTCGTATAGAACATATAAATTAATGATGTATAATGGACATGATGATATATCACTATACATCGTATTTAATGCGCGTTTGACGATGATCGTAAACCGTACGGATTGCGCGCGTGTGTAATAATTTAAAACCGAAGAATATCGCCGAATATAAAATATAATACGTATATCATACGCGTGTCTCATAATAAAATTATAATATATTCTACGTTTTGTCACGGCGTGTAGGTACCTTCTATCGATATTCCATATCGTCTCGTCACACTGTTTTATACTTACGATCTCTGGTCGGGTGACGTATCGCAGCGTTCGTGTAAAGTGTAGTTGAACACGGTCGAATCGGCCAGGTGTTCCAGAAGTTGACATTTGATGTCTCCGTAATGTACGTCTCGAGCCGTCGCCTTGCTGGTTACTCCGATCAAGAAATGTCCCATTTCAGACGTCAGGTAACCCAATGTGAGGATCGTGAGCACGTACGTCTTGTACAGGAAACCCAATTTTTTGATGTAGGAATGCATTTCGATAGGTTGATATGATATTCCTGGAATGGCATGGTAAAAAAATTAAAAAATAATATAATAATAATATTGTCAGCATGAGAAAAAAACATGGTATGAAAATATTTAGGAAAAAATGTGTGTGATCCGTGAATGAGTCAACGCCGATCTATGGCGTTTGCGTGCGTGCGTTTGCAGTTTGGAGGACCACGGGGTGGAATGCGCACATAGTTTTATGTCGAGCTGCAGTCGTTGTTACAAACAAGGTTTGAGATTTATAACAACGCGGCGCAAGAAACAAGTTCTAATAAGTCAAGGGTGTATTGCGCGAATACGCAAAATTCATGGTCACTATATAAATATTATATTATTACTATAATATAATATTATACGATACAGTATTATAGTGTGTTTTATCCGAACACGTTTTTTTTTCACAAATTTGAAAGTCAATTTACACAGATTTATACACGAATTAACACAACGGAACTGATGGGAAACGCATGTTGGCGATTTTCTTCCCGTGACCGATGGTCATTGTGGTTTGGACAATATTTAATGAGTAATATAACAAAAGACGTCCATCGGCTTGAAAAAAATCAATTAAAGTTCTCCAATGATTTTTGTTCGAGCACGTGGCCTAATTTTACCATTATTTAATCCAGACACATGGATGATATTGTTGACACTTTATTGTTAGACGAATAAACTAATGACTCGACAATAAATTTATGTGTTTACCAATTTTTTTTAAAATTTTTTTTTTCATAGATTTTTTCTTTATAGACATCATTGTAAATTATGTCTTTATATAATAATTATTATCTGTCTTTGGCTCTTGGTGCCGGTCCAGTGCGTTTCATCTTTGTATAGGGTGTATAAAGTATATGTTCTTCTTATCGGATGACCTCCTCGGACGTTGCGGTGGCGGTTGACGATATATGCGGTCGCCTGATACACATTCGATCATTTTCATGGTTTTGGTATTTACGAGATGATTATTATTTTTCAATCCGAGATAGGTACAAAGAATAAATAAGATGGAAAAACGATTTCAAGATGACACAGTTAGATTGCAATAAAGAACCGTTTGTTTGCTGACGACTGCTATTATAAACTCAAAGCCCAAGTTCATCGGAATCAGTCGTGTGTGTCTTCTGCTCGTGTGTACACGTCGTTTTGAGGTTATTCAGTTTTCACTTTTACTTTTTTTTGCGAGCAAATCAACGACAGGCATCTATTGTTTTCCCGAATAATGTGTAAAAAATCTACAGGGGGTAGAGTGGGGACAATTGAAATTAAAGGAAGTAATGTGTTTGTATAATTTTAATTAAAATACTCATAGTTTGTTAAGATTTAAGCTTAGATCTTTCAGTTCGGTCTTCTCCGCTGACCTTGAGCTGGGACGAACTCGTGAGTTCCGCATTCAAAGAACGGTTATTGTAAAACATTGAAACTGAGCCAATAAAAATTGTATCGAAATTTCGATATTGCGTTGCAAACATTAATTGATATCACGTATTACTGCCATTACGGAAACAGCAGAAGTTGATGCACTTTACGATTTGAATTTGTGACGTGATTACGTTTCGAAATTAAACAGTTGCATAAATAATAAATGTACTTATGTAATGTAGACCAACTTAAAAAATATTTGAATATTTTTCGTTATTTAGAGTAAAATATTTACGTACGCACGATATTATAAAAAAATTAATATTTATCTTTTTGAAAGTATCTGTAGTTAAATAATTATTAGTTATTAGTTTGTACATTATAGCCGGTTTTCAACTTGGTATTGGAACTATTTCTTGTTCATTAATGCATTATTTCATTTTTTTACTCAAAATCGAAGGACATATTATTCATTTCGAATCGTTCAAATATAAAAACTATTGGTTTGGCTATAAGTCGAAATTAGAACAAATATTACGTGGATCAGAAAAAAATCAATAATTCTATACTATTGAAATGCAATTATTATATAAATCATTAATAGTGTATGTACTTATAAACGGAATACCCTTAATAATAGGTACTACTGTCAACTCCTGCGATTATTCTGTTAAAACTTATTGAAATGCATTCACATCAATAAAAAATTATTCTCGGCGCGCAACACGTTCAATAAAATAATTAGTTAATTAGATGATAATAGATACAGAGATAAGATTTATTTAAGCTAATCAATAACTTGTTTTCTTTTGCACCTATCGAGATTTGTAAAATATCTAAAAGATAAAATTTCAAGCGATATCAACACTTACTTTTATTAGTGTCCTATTTTTATAACATATATTGTAACCAACACCGCATAAATACCACGTGTAGACGTGTAAATATGTAATATACATTCGATTGTTAATCGATCGCGTAAAGAACCTAATAAATTTAATTTGAACTCATAGGAAACGAGACTTAAAAAAACGAACAAACAAACGCGTTCCGATTGACTTGTACGTTGAATTGTAAGTTCGGTTTCACTGGTTGTGTGTATTTTTTCTGCCATATCGATCGTTTGGCGACGAAAAGTGTCGTCCTCCTTGTATCCAATTGGGGACAAATATAATTTATACGTGTATAATGTATGTAACTGAGATCACGCACACACACACACACATACACACACGCACACACACACACACCACGTACACATAATTTATTATTATTTTCTTTAATAGCATTACAAGTCAAGGCCTATTATTATTGTCTTATTCATATTAATTTTTTTTTTTTTTTGTGAATTTTTCGTGTATGTTTATAAAGACGAACAGCAGAGATGAAAATATTGTTGATTCACTCGGGAGTTTTTTTTATATTACTCCTGATTCAAATCCTTACATAAGGTTTTTCAATCTAAAAACTCGGTACATAATATCACTGAATGTCAGTTATATCATATACTCATCATTCTACGAACGCGCTTCAATCTCAGCGTTTACACAAATATACACACACACACACACAGGCGTTCACTGCACGCTCAGACAAAACAACATGTATATATATTATGCAACAATCGCAAACACATGTGCGGTTTAGCCAAGTAAACTTTCGCATGCTGTTTTACACGTACCCTTTTAAACTTTAATGATACTTCGTAGTCTCGTCGACTTTTGGCGCTGTTGCCCGCGATTGGACGTCCTGCAACTGTGTTTTTATAGCAACGTAATGTTCGTAGTTTACGGTCAATCGGCGTGAAGCTGAATAACCCGCGAACTCCTATATGTACGGTGTACGATGTGTAATATTCGACAAAATATTCGTTCTTCGAACTACAGTGGCGGTTTATAAAAAAAACGTTGGTTTAGAAATTCGAAGAAATCGAAATACAAAAAAAAAATTATTATTATAATCGAATACTACTATGGCCCGGATATAGGGTTGTAAAAAACGAAATAAACACACAGCGTAAAAACAAAACTTTAAATTTCGCAGAAAATCGCCAAACGGCGGCAACGGTCCGTCGGATACTGGTGACCGTTGGGATGTTCGGGTCCAATTTAAAACATCGGTCTAGAGGTAGGTACGGGTACAGACCTTGTACCCTCACCAGCGCAAGCAAACCGCCGCCGCCGCGTGCGGCGATTGACGGTCACCTTCTCCACCTCCGCCACTGCCGCCGCCGACCGATTTCAAGGTCAACACATGCCTTTCGGTGAGCCCGATTGCGTTTTTCCACTTTTTTTTTTTCCATCTTCTTCTCTTTTCTGTGCACTATAATACCCAATACCTGTATATAGTATCATTATTAACTCGCAGCACTCCATCAGGAAACACTCGATCAGCGGCAGCCGGAGGGTCTCCGCAATCGCTGTGTATTTACATTCGTAGAGGGGTGGGGACGGATCGCCTCCGGGAATCAATGCGGTTTTTTTTTATGCGGGTTTGGAATTTTTATGATCGCGAAACGTCGTCACAATATACTACGTTTCACGTGTGTAGTTACTAGTTTTTTCCCGCGGACCACACATTGCAGCTTCGGGCGTCGAGTCAGACGGATGCGGACATTCCCAATACTACTATAGAGTAGTTATAATGACGTCGTATTAGCATCCTGTATAAATATGTTATTGTTTATCATTTTCCACGACGGATGAGTAAGCAAAACGTATCGCCCATCGTACATTTGTATCAGTTCTCGTTTACGGATAAATAATAATACACACATCCAATAGGCACATATTATAATACAATTTCATCTTGGTTTAAGCCATAACAGTTTGTTCCGTACGCTTTCCACGAATTTGTGGCTCGTTGGTGACGTCTTTTCGAAATAAATTTGGCATGTTGTCTCATCGTAGAGAACTTTATTAATCGTTTGTATTTATCGAACTGATCGTGTGGAATAGATGATTTATGAACATTTTTTTTTGCACGACTTAGTTTGGTGTCATTGGACCGTTTAAATAGTCCAATAGTAATAGTCAATGGACTGATTAAATCAATAATAATTATTGGAAACGATATGGAATTTGTATCTGTTTGATTGTAAACATTATATTGTTTTTTTACCGGAAAAGGTTTTTATCACAGAGGTACGTATATAATAATAATATAAATAATTTTGAAATAAGACTGTAGGTACCTATCAATAATTTTGTTTACCAATTATAAATAGAAAGACTTATAAAGTGAAAATATTAAAAAAAAAAAAATACATTTTAATGTTTGAAATATACGTGTTATATCGTTTATAATATTAAATCAACATACGGTTAAGTACTACTCAAAGTTATAATAATAATATATAGACTGTGCACTGTGCAGTGTACATTAGTGTACTTAGTAGTTATTTCTCATTAAGTATAATATACGTGAAACATGTTTAACACTTATACATAATTTAGTCGACATAAATTTACTTGGGAGAATATCGACAAATATTATGTTTATATAATATTATAATATATAACGCATATTAGTGTGTATTGGTGATGAATAATTTATATTTCATAACATGATAATAGAAACCAGATAAGACATTATTATTAATTAAATAATAATATTCACGTTGAGCACTTCAAAATATCATATAAACTGTTGTTATTGGATTTTGTGTGTTACGATGATATTAATTAAAGGTATAATGGATTTTAAATTGTCATACTTAATATTTTAAATGTACCTACAATAATAACAATAATGATAATAATATTTTAAATCATGATAAAATACTAAAAGTACGACCACATAATATAATTTTGACAGTCGTTTAAAAATTTTAAAAATATTTATTTTACATCCTATCCTTATATATTTTAGATTGTTATGATTTAATAATTATTATGATACGTAGTTAGCTTGGAATGGAGGCCAAAAACGGAGGCCGACAAATAGATAAATGTAAAATGTACTTGTTAGTTGAGGCTTGAGAAAATAATTATAAAACATTGAATTATAAGTTATAACTAACTATAACATAATATTCCTAGAATTAATAAAAATATATTACACATATAGGTAGGTATAAATATGATTAATTTATTTTAGTCAGTTTTCACATAGTTAAATGAATAAATAAAATTAATTTTATCAAAACATTTACTTAGCTAGCTAACTGTTTTTAATATAATAATTTCATTAGTGTATACTAAAGGTTATGAAGTACCTATACATAAACTATTAAGTCTGAAAAATTATAATATTAAAATATTTCAAACTATCTAATATCAAACAGATATTAGGAATGTATATAATAATTGTGCATCTGCTTATATTACACTTAATACCCCAAAGGCCAAAAGTAATACGTAATAATACAGCTTCTTTATTATTAATTACTATGAATTAAATATGAATTATTACAATTAATATAACTATACAATTAATTAGGAACTATTTTTATTTATTAAATTTTAATTTTAATTTAATTTTGTTTTCATTTAAACGTATGTTGTTCATCAAATTATGTTACATATTATATAATATACTAACTTCTAATATGGCTAGGTAAATGTTTTAACCAGAAGTCTATATCCGGAACAGTAGTCTAGACAAAATTTGAAGGATTTCTGCATTCTGCTTATTGTATTATAATAGTAGGTACAAAATAATTATTACGCCTAAATTAATCGCGGTTTTTAAGTATTCATCAGCATTGAATTCATTATAATATGTGTAATTATCAATGAACAAAACAAACATGTTATTTTAAAGTGAACATAATTGTGTTAAACAAAATAGTTAGCAAAAGTCAATCAACTATATAGGTAATTATTACCGTAAAATATAAATATATATATATATATATATAGTCATATAGATTGCATAATATTATGCCAAATATAATATTATGTAAGAATATTAAATAATAAGTTGTGTATAACTTAAACGCGTAAATAGGTACATTTTTAAAATTTGTATTTAAAATTACATTTTTAAATAAATTTACAAAAGAAAAATAAATAAATAGTAACTGAAACAATTTTTAGAAAAATACTGAAATTTTTAATATCAAGAATGGTTGATGTTAGAAAATATGATTAATGTAGAAAATGTAAAATATTCCCAGTAGTTTTTTAGATAACTTAGAAAAAAAAACTGCTAGAAAAAGGAAAGATTACAAAATAGGCTTTCTTGTTACAAATACCATAGAAACTTGATAAGTTTACCAAATATGGGCATATCTAATTAAATATTATATTTATATAAACATTTTCAAAGATAAAAACTTTTCAAATATTTTATTAGTTCTTATTTAGTTATGCATGTTTAAAATGTATATTTAAATTTTTTGTTTCTAGGTGAAAATTCAATATTGAAAATAACTTCTTCTTCTTAAATTACTCACCTTCGTATTATTTGTTTTGAAATTAATAATTATATTAAAATATAGATAATAATATATAAGGGTTAATAATATAATAATATATATAAGTATTTGTCAAAAATTAGTTTTACTTAAAGTATAACTGCAGTTGAATAATAAATAACATATTATAAAATATCTTTAGAAACAAAGGCTGAAATACCGTCTGAAGGCTCAGGGCTATTCAGGGCAAAATAATATGTGTTGCAGAGGATATTTTTGAGGATTCGCTTACTTTTAAATATAATAAAAATAATATGTAGGTAATGCAATATTTTTACGCAAAACCAACATTTGGTAAATTCGAATTTATTTTATATCTAACTCAAAAATAAATAATAACTGCAGAGACTTTAAATTTTCACCAAATTATGATATTAGCTATAATACAGTCATTATATTATCAGATAAAAAATAATTTTCCAAATATTTCAGCTCTTTTTCTGTTATTTATGTATATTTAAACGTATTAATTATTATTATACCTATAGTAAACTAATTATACTATCTAAAGAACTATATTATTAAAAATCGCACTAAAATATTAACCCTGAGCGACTGGGCATCAGTAAAATGAAACGTGATTTTGTATTTTTACTTTATTATATTGTTACATTAATAAATAAACGTAGTTCATAATTTATTATTTTTTTTTATCTGATAATAGACTTTTTTCATTATTACATTTTGAACAAAACTATTTTTATACTTAAACTGTGTATTAAAGCACGATATTACATTCTTTCTCAATAATATATTTATTTAGTATAACAACATTCTAATAATATTTTTTTAAAACAAAATTTAAATTATAAAATAAGTATGTAAATTTAAAAAGTAAAAAATGAAATAAATATTATTATACTTTCAATATTTCAAGACTCTTTGTGAATATATAGGGATTAAAAACGGAAAAAGAATAATTTTTGGTTTGTATAGGGTTGTTATATTGGTTGAAGAAAATAAAAAAAGTTATTTTAATTGGATATAATTTTATACCTGGGGTTAAAACTACTTAATTGAATGTATTAAAAATAAAAATGTGTTTAGCAACATTTAACGAAGTTAAAGACGAGTATTTAGTATTTACGGGCATTATGCAACAATTAATATTTATCATTCACTCATCCGACAAATTGTATGTGTTGCTGAAGCAACACATGGAACATAGAATAGCTGGTCCTAGCTAAGAATCGTATTTTATACACAATAACGTATCTTTGAATTTAACACATCCATTATACAAGATACGATTGAAACCTTAAATATAGTATAGTGAATTTTCTATTTTTATTTTTTAAATTAATATTTTTGACAATTTTCACTAAATAACGTTGGAATTTGAAATGCATGATTTAAGTATGTATCAATCATTAGTGTTTGATAGTATTCTTATCATTTTAATTATCAAAAAATATTAAGCAACTTAAACAAAATTTGATGATATTAAAAATCTGAAACATTAATGATTATATATATGAATACATTTTTTACATAATTCATTGATTTTTTCATTAAGTTTTATTTAAAAGAATATGATAAACATATCACGGTTAACACATTTTTCATGAAAGGAATATTTTAATCATGTTAAAAGTCAACCTTGGACGTTGAACTAATTTAAAATTTGATATAGAATTAGGACATAAGAATTTTATAACAGTTTAAGATAATCGAAAGACCTTAAGTTTTGTATCATATTATTAATGAACTGAAAATATTTCAAATTTGATACGAAGTGCACTTAATTTTAATATATAGTAAATTGAATTGCAATGAAAAACGAATTGTGTACTTTCACCCCTTCAGCCCTATAATATATTAAAGAACTTTGTCCATGATAAAAGTCTAAATCAGATTTAATCAGCTTGTTTAAAAATGTTGATGTTTTGTTCATAAATCGTATCGCATAATAATTTATAATAGGTTACACCATCGCGCTAAAATATTAACCCTGAGCGACTGGGCATCAGTAAAATGAAACGTGATTTTGTATTTTTACTTTATTATATTGTTACATTAATAAATAAACGTAGTTCATAATTTATTATTTTTTTTTTATCTGATAATAGACTTTTTTCATGATTACATTTTGAACAAAACTATTTTTATACTTAAACTGTGTATTATAGCACGATATTACATTCTTTCTCAATAATATATTTATTTAGTATAATAACATTCTAACAATATTTTTTTAAAACAAAATTTAAATTATAAAATATGTATGTAAATTTAAAAAGCAAAAAATAAAATAAATATTATAATACATTCAATATTTCAAGACTCTTTGTGAATATACTCCCTTTGAAGATCGTCATAAAAATGTAGTTAGAAAACTAAGATTCGGTGCGTATATTATTCGTATAATGCGTATACGGTATACACAAATACATAATGCTACTGTATTCTCTTTCATTATATTATATTATATGCTACACTAGATACAATTATAGAGAGTGTGCCAGTAAAATACATATATAGGTACAGTATAATTTAAATAGTTTATAATGGTTTATAACAATATATCGAATATACATATTATCTAAAATCCATTTTGATACAACATTGATAAAATATTATCCTATTTATATTGAATTAAACATTTTTTCATTAATTAAATATTATACATTAAATGTATATTTAATTAATATAAGGATCGGATTTTTATGCAAATTCATATTCTCTTAAAATTTACCTAGAATTAATTTGAATTGAAATGTTAAAGTTTTTAATGTACTCATAGATTCTATATGGTTAATTTTTTTTTTTTGCATATTTGATTAAAAATGACTATAAATGTCTTATTTTCATACAGGTAGTTTCATAAAAGTTTTATGAATAGTTGATGATTTATTTTTATTTTTTGATTTGATTTCTCTCAAAAAATAACGAGTACTTATGAGTAATTTTACCAAACTTGGGTAATCTTTCTGCTGTTTAGTAAGTCTTGAATGTACCTAGTCATTGAGTATTGTGTTAAATTTTAATTCAACTTTAAATCATTAAATACACATTTAAAAAATGAACTTGGGTGGATAGGATGTGTTAGCATCTAATAGGTAGGTACTATGGATGTTTTATTATTATTTATTATAATATTGCAGTTAATGATTTATTTTTCTATAGGTACGTAAATAGTATTATATTTATATATGTCGAACTAATTAATAATATTTAATATTACTATATTATATATTATATACATAATATTATGCAATATATCGTTACTTTTTGGTTTTTCAAATTTATAAGTTATTAGTCAATACTGAAGGCAATGTACCGTATAAATGTGTGAGCTGAATTGTAGTATAAACTAATAACTATATTTTAAGTATTTATGGTTAAAAAATAGTTTTAAAATCACAACAAAAATTTAATTAACAATATATTATAACAAATGCAATGGCGAAGAGTTGTATGCCCCTAAAATATAAATATTCTTTTTAATTACAGCACAATAACTAATATATTTAAAGAAAAAAACATTAAATTGTATTTCAATATCTATTTCTATCAAAATTTTTACTAAAATTGTGTAAATGGATTTTCAATATTTTTTATTTTCAATAAAAAAAATTAAAGGAATCTTATCCTAATTTTTCATACTTTTAATATATGTAAAAAAAATGATCACTGTAATCAAGAATCTGTGGTTGCTGTTATTTTTGTAGGTATTACAACAAAATAACAAAATCGATTTTATTAAAAATTTATACTTCGTAATCATAATTATTCCCGTTTCCGGTTTTCGGTTTCGCTATTATTATTTTTATTTTTTATTTTATCAAGAGTACTAAGAAAAAAACTAGATGTTCTAACTTTGGACCTTTCTTTCCCAAATTATCAATTCAATCCAAGTTACTATTAGAAACCATTTTCAAAATTGAAAGATACAAAATCCGTTGGTAGGTATATGCACATATAAATCACTATAATAGTTACAAACTATCAGAGCAGTACATTAATTGTGCCGATCAGAATCTAAAATAAACAGTAGCCAATACAAATTAAGGCAGATACACTCAGTGATATATTATTAATTAATGTCAGAATATCACTTAAACAAAATTAATAAGAATGTTATTTTCATATTAAAGTTGTCTTTTGACAAATATATCTATTTGGTGTGTTCATAGAATAAATAGTAATGATAAAACTAATAATACCTATGTCTTGTTTGTTTGTTTGTTTTTTTTTTTGTAGATACCTATTCAATAATAGAAACTATTATATAGTTATAGGTATAAGATTGCAAGATTTTATTTTATTATAAGAAAATTTTTTCTTACTTTTTAAATAATTTTTATCGTGAAAGTGACAAGATCTTACAAATCTAGAATGTCATATAGATTGGTTAGTTTATGAAGAGGATTATTGTTTTGTTGTTTTGTATTGTCATAGAAATTTATGTAAAATGTATAACAATATTTTTAAACTAACAAGGTTTTTTGTAGTCCAATTTATTTACTTTTATATTGTATTTCATTATAATGTAAAAATGTTTAAAATTAGTTTTTTGCGCAGGTTATTACCTATATTACTAATTATTATATTACTATAGTACTGTATTTTCGCAAAACGTCTTAAAAATAAATTCTATAAACGCAGGAGGATTTTTTAAAGTGTCAATATGTAAATATTAAAAAGATTTTAACAAACAAGTTGTGTATATTAAGTTATGTATATATGTATAGGTAATTGCGCTATACGATTCATTAAAAATAATAAATAAATAATTTCATTTTTTTTTTTATTGGATATTTAATATGCAATAAAACGTTGTGAAATTTAATCACTTTTGTTAGCTTTTTTGTACTGAATAATAGATTAAAATTAAATTAGATACACTATACACGATTAAACTAATTGAAAATTGTTTATTAAATAACAAAAACTCTATGAAGCAACATGTTTTAATATAAAATGAAATTTTTAAATTTTATTACAAATTCAGTTATTAATATTTAATATTATGTAAAAAAAATAATGATAATTTTAAAAAGATTTTAAATGGAAATTATATTTGTTTATTTTACACTATTGATATTATTTTTGAACAGTAATTATATATTTATAAATAAAAGCAATCATCAGTAAAAAATACAAACCATACAGGACTCAATTTAGAAGAGGAAATTAATGTTACTTGTTATTTGATAACTGTAATATCAGTAATCCATATAATATTGCGCATTCGCGTATTAATTGATTGGGTTTAAATTGAAATTGTAAGCAAACGGTAAGTATAATAATGCAAAATGATAGACTTTTAAAAATAATTACTCACTTGCAGACTGTTAATTAATTACTTTAGTAGTAATTTACTACCACATTAGGTTATACGCTGTCCGTCAAAAAACACTTGTCTAGAAGTTAGAGGAATCTGACTAATAACGTTGATCAAACATAATAATAATATGTACCTACAACAACTATAACTGGTACCTAAGTTAATACTTAATACCCATATCGTATATATTATTAATAACAATAATGTAGATGTGTACATCGTTTGAGTTAGCATAATATAGACACAAAATCGAGTCAAGGTCCATTATTATCGGTAGATTAATAATAAACGTTGTTAATGATGAAAATAAAACGGAGTTAATGTATATTAAGTGTGCTATATAGTGTATGCGCGCTCAAACGTCTTGTATTGTGTCCATTGCAGGTCTCACCGAACATAGGTAGAACGAATAGACTCGATGACCCTAAATAAAAAAATAATAATAAAAAAAAAAAAAAAAACAAACAAACAAAGTAAAAATATCTACGCGTACTTATGTTTATGTGCGTGTGTGTGAGTGCGCTCGCACATATATTACGAAACGTCAAGGTACACCTATATGTATATTATGTATATACCTCTGTGTGTGTGTGTAAGTTCGTGTATTATGTATATAAATAATCCGCACAATCGGAATATATATGAAATTCCTTAGGATATGCGAGTTTGTCCAACCGTGACCGAGCACAATAAGTGTTATAATGTTAGAAATGTATACGGCAATTAGGATTTAATTATATAATATGATTGTTTCTTCTTTTAAAAAACATAATGAATATAATTTAATAATATATGGGGAGTACACTGCAGTACACCTATTACCTATATAATGTGACGCCTCATCGTGTTGTACGGCTCAAGTAGAGCGTTGACGGTGTAAGCTTGTCATTATTAGGCATTTGCGCCGTGTGAAAACAATGTTGTTTTATTGTCCATATCGATACACAAATAATAAAAATAGATATTATAATATTCTCATTTCAAGGGCACATCCGTTTTAATGGCGTACGATTCAACTGCAGATAGGTTCAACTGGCGGGTACGTATTTCGTATTTTTATGTGATTAATAACATTAATGACAGTCGTAATAAATAATAATTATCACACCGCGGGTAAAAACAACAAAGAATATTATACAACAAAAAATAATATTATAATATAGTAGATGTACCTACTGAAACTTTAACCACCTACTAAATAATAATAATAATAATAATGTACCTACGACAATTTTTCATTCATCGGCGAAAATATTACGTAATTATAATTTTTTTTGAATATTTTTTTTTTAAAAATAAGTCTTCGGATCTGACCATGAAATCAACTGATCTGTTTGAGTATTCACAGCCAATGCACCCCGCGTGGTTATTAAAGTCTGTTCACACTTGACGCTAGATTGCACAAATTACTATAAGATATGTATTCCGTGGACAATTTCGTGATCAGGAAGAGTATGAAATTTGTTACACGTAATTATATGTATGTATTGTTGTAAAATAGATATAATATGTATTATTATACGCGTACAGATTGTGCATCACGGTACACTGATATTATTACAATAATCAAATTTTAATCAAACCCAACTCGGTTTCCGTAGTTTAATTTGTTTAATACAATGGTTTTTAAATCATTAAGTTACATCTTGATATTTTTAACATCAATTAATTATTATTCTATGCGACTGCATGAAATGCTAAATACCTATTTATGAGTTTAAACGTATGTAGATATACTAACCAAATGTTTTATCGTACCTAATATAATAACATATTATTATGTTATTTAAAACTATACGGATAGAGTTACATAATATAATGTTTACACTTAACACCCATACTTAACAACTAATAACAATAGTCTCATCATTAAAATATTTTTTACTTTATTTCAATAAGAAAGATCTATGGAAAACTAATAACAATAAAACTGTCATTGATTCCGAAGCCGAACGTATTTCACACACATTTTGCTAGCTTAATTTGTCAACCTATCTTATATAGGTAGTAATTTTTACTCTACACCTTTACTTTACCAGATATACTTAAGTCTTAATGCAAATAATAAATCAACATTCATAAAATATAAAATTAGGTCTATGATTATATTATTATTATTTATGTTGGTATAATCTCTCGTCGACAGAAGTTCTCTCTGTATTCTCTCTGCTCTGTGTCACTGTGGATGAAATTAATAGAGTTATTATTTTTGACTATTTACTGATATCTCATTAGAATGTTAACAGTATTTTTTAAAGTACCTATACAACATATTAATATAATATGTCAGACTGGTTCTAAGAAAATCCAAGTATACTTGTTTCGATAAAGATAGCGGGTCTATTTCACCATTGGATACTTGGAAAGTATATAACGTATAACGTAGGAGTTTTAAACTATACGTCTATAATATATGTTTTTAAAAATCTATATTAGAGTTCTTTGGTGCGGTTAACTCTTGACTGAAAAATGGTTTTATGATATCCTTGAACTTAAATTAATGCTCATACCAATATAATCATTAAGTCTTAGAGTTAGAGCGTAGAAAATATTTATGTTTGTAGATGTTTAGGTCAAGTTTTACAACTTCGTATATATACTATATAAAACATATTTACAGAAAAATAAACAGTAACTGAGAAAATTACCATATTGTATATTTGTTTGTAAGTTTAAGTTTATATAATTTCTTTAACTGTAGTTATTATTGTATATTTGTATATAATGAAACGAGGTCCAAAATTAAAAAAAAAAAAAATTCAATTATATCTAAAAACTTTAAAACATTTTTCTTTTTTATTATTAATTTAAAAATATCTTTAAGTTTATAGTTATGTTAAAAAGATAAGCAAGTAAAGATAAAATGTATATAATTTGTTGGCCATCACACAGTTTGGTAGAAAACAAGAGATAGGTACAGTGAAACATTGATAACTATCAAACCTTTACAAGTCGAATTTTTGATAATTTTAAGAAATGCCTTGACCCTGCATTTTAATATATGATATTGTTGATACATTTTCTCGATAATTCGAATTTCTCGATAAGTCAAAGTTATTTGAATTGAATTTTAGCTATAAAGTTATAACTCGAATTCTTCGACATACATAATCAAAAACTATCGAAGTTGACTGAGCTTCATAATCCCACTAGGTAAGTATATTATTAAATATATATTTTACCATTTAATTTTACATATAACATGATTCATGTTTGGTTAATCTTTTTTTTATATGTGTCCTAAAAAATTTTCGAACATTAAAACTATTATTAATAGGTACATATTATTTTCTTGTGAGTTTTCTCCTGAGTTCCCGTCCACGCAATTGTAGGTTAGTTGTTTATTGCAATTTTTGGTAAAAATCGAAACGAAATTGCATGTGATATATACACATTTATATTTATCTCAAGGAGGCTTTGAAAAAATATTCACATTTTTGTTTCGAATTTGTAATAATAGATTTCCTAGTCACGCCAACACATCTTATAATCCAATGTCAAATTGTTACATTCAGACATTCAGTGAGAACAAAAAAACTATAAAATTACGCATACCTGTACCATAGGTACATACGATACTATTTATATATTTCACTTCCTGGAAATAAAAAAAAAAAAAAAGAAAAAAGATCCACAGCAATCCTATAATATATTTTTATTGTTTAGATATAAAATAGCTTAAAATTGTTAAATATTTTATTATAGCAGTAAATTAGATTATTGAATATTATTACAATAATAATTTTTTATTTTTCAATAAGATAATGTACCTAGAATAGAATTAACTAAGATCGATCTAAAAATGTAACGTTTATAAACGTTTATATCGTTAATATGCTTTCCTTTATAACTAATTATAAGGTTTAAAGGGTGTCACAACATGATGTAAATATAACCTACACATACATAGGTAGTATATGTATTGTATTTATAATTTTTGATTGAAATAACCAGTTTATGTTTGTATGTTTTTCGAACCATATACAAATAATTATACACTTATTTCTATTATTTTTTATTACCTACCTCATACCTGGTAAATATTTAAATTGGTTTTTATTTTTATTTTTTTAGTTAAGTATATATTATTTTGTATATATTTGTAATAATTTCCAGTGATAACACGTATTATTAAAGTTTAAATAAAAAATAAATCAAGACTAATGGGATTATTTATCATTATTATCAAAAAGTGGTTTAGAGGTTATGGTTATGCTTATAAAATGTGTATTATTTAATATGACATATAAGAATAAGATAAATGATATATGTTATATCTTAATTATGTATATCATTATTTAATTTTTGTGTTGTACATTATATAATTATTATCATATATAATTTGTATGTAAAAATATTTCATTAATTATGAATCATAACATATTTACATTATATTATATGTTTCATTTATAAATGGAATGTCGTGGTGCATTGAAATTAATTTATTCTTAATGTAACCATAATATTTAACTTCGATTCAATAAGACACCAAATTGGAAATACTACCTAATGTAGTAATGTACACATTTCATAATCTTTATGAATAAATACAATAATACTCTGGTTTTATAAATTTGGAATTTAAAAATTCTATGGGGAAATGTGTACCTATATAAGTATATCATAAAAGTTAAATATCGAACAATAAGTAAACTAGACCAAACATAGGTATCTGCGTATGTTTATTATATTATTTATAGTGAAATGTATATGAATGGGTTTGGTTATCTAGTCACGATCTTCGAGTGTATACCAAGCATTGGGTATTAAAACATGATGTTTATTATCTTAAAGTATAAACTGAGTTAAACAATTCTTTCCCATTGCTTGTTGAATATAAAAGAGCAAATTAAATTGGTTATTTAATAAAGTAAAAGAAATTCCATTAAATGTTAAATAATCATTGGTAAGTACGTGTAACTATAATTATAAGTAGTCAAACACTTTTAATTTTTGTTTTCGTTACTCCTGTAATAGCATATAATTACAGTAGGTTCAAACAGCAAAGTAAGTAGATATGCAATTTAAAAAGTTATTGTAATGATTACTTACATACTATAATAGTTATTTGTAAAAACAGGCCAAGCTTTTATTATTATACATAAGGAGTTACACAATATTATTTAACATTTATTTTATTCAAAACATTATATTTATTTAATAAAAAAATTAAAAACTATTTTATCCAACATACTGTTTAAATAATATTATACAGTAGCTATACATATATTTGTATAGTTATTTCAACTATAGATATATACATTAATATATGGCTAAAAATTATTTTATGGTTTTTAAATTCTAAAATATGTTAAATTTGAATTGTAAAAATATCAATACAACTAAAAAAAGCGTGATATTTGTGTTGAATAACTTTTCAAGGTATAACAAGATAGCAGTTATTGAGTAAAAATAATGTTTATTTTTAAATTTATAATGACAGATCAATGTCGGGTTTTTTTTATTAGAAATTGAATGAATTGTTAAATTTTAAATATTAAATAATGATGATTCTAAAACAATATCATAATATTAGGTTAATATTTTTCGATTTTTAAAAAATATTTAAATTCATACAATTTTATATTGAAAATACTCGTTAGTTTTCATGCACATACTACATTTAAGCTCATGATAATGAATTTGCTTTGTGTATAATAATATTATAGGACTTTGAGGTGTGAATATTAAGTTACCAACGTTATGGTTTATTATTGTAAATTATTATTATTAGGTTAGGTTAGACGAAGAGTGTGATTGCACTTTAGGAAATTAAAATCGAAATATCACATCATACTCGTATAGGTTAGGTTTCGTTATTATAATTATTATTTCTTTGGAATGAAAGTATAATCTATGTAAATAATGTATGAGTGAATTGTGGTGATTTTATAATGCAACAAAATCGGTTTGTAAAGTATAAAAAAACCAAAATCAAATAAATAAGTAAATATAATTCCTAGCTTAAATATTGCGTTCGTACCTGCTTATTTATATCAGTTTATTAAGATTTAATTAATTCCATTTAAAATTCAGTTATTGTTAGCACTGATAATTTTCTGAACTTAACAGTATCAATTAAAAATATACATAATATAGTTGTATAGTTATAAAACATGAGCATTTTTTTTTTAATTTACAGCGTACAGGCTTTAATAATAACATAATATGTTATTAATTTAGACTATGGTCGATTATTAACCTAAAAATATTATTTTCACTAGGTTCAATACTAATTAGTTAAAGTAAGCGTATATAGCGTTCATTAGTGTTTCTCTATTTTGTATCTTATATATTTTGTATAATAAACATGCATGACTATGAATGAAGTATTAAATCCAAGTGGCAATCAAAAATTTAAGTGCATTGGGCCATATATTTGTTCCAAGTAGATAATTTTTCATGCCATTTGGTGGCAAGACTATTAAAGCACTGTTAATAGTGAACTTTAACGTAATCGATAAGGTTAACAGATATTAGTTGACCCTTGACCATCATGGATAGTGCATAACTACTACAGTTGCATCGTCAAATATTGAAAATCGCGCTGCTATCCGATTTTTATTGGTTAAAAAATTGCAAGCCTGTACAAATTCACAGGGAGTTGTGTGAAGTGTACGGCGAAAAAGTTATTTCGAGACAGGAAATCGAGAAGTTGTGCTATATGGTCAAGTATGGTACTGATGTCACCAGTGATTACCGGGTGGGAAGACCTTCCAGGTCAAAAACAACCGACAACATCGTACTCGTAAATGAAATTATTCGAACTAACCGGCGAATAATAATTGACAAAATTGCTGGGACACTGGACATTTATTTTGGCAATGCTCAACAAATACAAGGAAACTGTCAAAAGGAGTTGTGCTGTTCCATGACAATGCAACTCCACATTCAGCAAAGGTTAAGAAGGCTACCTCGTACAAGAGTAACTTGAAATATAAATACAGTCGTGCATATTATACTTAAATAATGCTTGAAGAATCTAACATTTAATAAAAAAAAAATTGTAATTTGTTAAAATGGAAATTTGATTTATTATAGATACATACATATATTTGAATCTTATATCAGCGTCATGAAATATTTAAAATAAAGTACAATGCTATTAGTTATAAATATGTACTTAGTTGTTTTATACTGAATATTGAAAAATTATACCATGTTAATTATTTTATATCTATAAAAAATAACACAATATTAAGTAATTTTTAAAAACGAAAATGTTGGTAGATATGTTAAAAAAAAATATTAGGTAATATTCATTTTGTATATTTTAGTACATTTAAGGGTGAAATAAATATTTATAATAATCGAATTGGAATGTTAAATAAATAATGGGATTATAAAAATATAGTTATAATTATAAATTAAGCTCGTACATTTCATAAAAATTAATAATATGAGAAGTTATAAGCCAGTAATTTAAATTTACACTGACCTTAAATTAATTTCGGGTATTTTTTTCAGTTATCACCACCTACATAGCCTACAACAAATAATACATAGTTTTATTACTCACGTTTCTTGACCAATGTCATGGACTTCAAGATAATTATTATTATGTTTTTTAAATTATGTGTGTGTACTTATATTATATTTGTAATTAATCATTATAAATAACTGTTATTAAAAAAAAAAAACAGTATTTTACGTTTTTATGTTAATATGTTTAATGTAGGTATACTTTGTATAATAAATGTGTATTATATACATATACTATGTACTCATGATAGTGTAATTGTATGGCGTACAAGTAAATAATTATTGTTAAAAAAACGTGTTCATTAAATTTAATAATAAAGTAAACATGGATTTTTACGATTTCCCCTCTTAAACTTTTAATGAATCTAATACATTGCAATATGTATATTGTTAATTATTATACTAAAATATTAGTATGATATTATAATATTATATTGTAGTGTTTAAACTCCAGGCCAAGCGATGAATGTATATTTTCTGCAGTAAATTTTGATTAATTGCTTGAAAATCTTAAAGTTTACTTCAAAGTTCAAAATACCTATAGCATATCTATATTGTGTGAACTGATGTAGTACCTACTCGAAGCAAGATTAAAATACCAAGTTAATACCCGTCCTCCATATCCAGCCTGACTTTTCGGGATAATAATATGAGTGGCTGGCGATCACGATCACGATTAGTGATTTATTTTATCATTCGTGATAATCATTGTAAACCGAAACACAAATTAATATAACGTAGGTATATATTATATTATTCTATTATCTATGAGTATTGTACGAATGTCTTAGATAGTGAAACGTTTCAAGTATTAATTGTAAGAATTAAATAGAATGAACTACGAAGTACTTAGAGTATGTATAGATAGTAAGTACTGTGACTATCTAGGAACTACCTGGTATCTATAAAACGTAAGTACCATCGACGCACTAATGATACATTTCTAGCTGAGCAGCTTCCAAGGTCTCCATCCTATTCTTAATATCGAATAACTGAGGTCAATGATTATCATTATACACTGTATTTATGCGACAAAAACGTAACATATTGTGACAATAGCAGGGAAGAGGTGTCGGCGAACGCTAAAAGTTCATAGACCGATAAAGAATGATAGAATTTATGCCGACCCGAGGCATAGGTTAAATAATATGTTAATTATATTATAGTTATATTTATATATATATATATAATATAGAGCTATAAATTAATATTTAGAATTATGCAATAGGGCGAATAAATGAACATTAATACATTATATAAAATGGTTTAAGCACATGCAAAAAAGAAGTTATAAACTTTCTTTTAACATAATATATAATAATATGTATATACACTAATTGATAATACTCAGTTACATGCTATTTTACCGCAAAGTTTTAACAATGGATGCATTTTTCACACAAAATTAAACAACCACCCATTCAACATTCAACACATCACTTTTGCACGTTTATTGTAAAAATTTAACTTATTGATTGTGAAATATATTTATAATGAATAAAAAATTTTTTGAATAGTTCAACATTTATAATAGGTAGAATTGGTGTACATACAATTATGCTTTAACCTTAAAATAGACTATAACCATATATATATTATATATATTATGAACAAAATGCAATTGTTCACTTGCTAATAATCAATACTTCTGGTGAATTACATTTGAAAACTAAAAATAATTATCTTAAATACTTACATGATATTTAATAATATAATCAAAAATGGATAAAAATTAAATGCATAGTCAATACGATTGCAAACTATTGTAATGTGGAGCGAAATTAACATGTACCTACCCTAACTTAACCTAACTTACACCTAGTGAATATACTACACAGATTATTATATTACATAATACATATATAAATTTAGAAGTGATGATTTTATGAATTTGTATTGGCTCAAGTCATAGAATACGTACATATACAATGAAGGATAACACGGAATAAAACAATTCGATATTTTGAAAGGTTTATTTAACTTTTATAGCAAGTTGGTTTCAGATAAATAATATTAATAATATAAGAATGTCAAATTGAATATGAACTATTGATTTAAAACAATAAGTATAAACTCTCATCGTAATACGCTGCCAGTAATAAACAAGCTTTAATACAATAATACGAAGAAAGAGAAAATTTAAAAACTGAAATAGGTTATTTTTCTGATGGGATAATCGAATTGGTAGGTACCTATAATATGATCTATTGAAGTTCCTAGGTATGAACTTAAAGATTAAATATCCAATCAATAGAACCACATAGCTACTCCTATTATTTAATTGTTTTGTAACAGTGCACTGTTTTTTTTCAGCCTCTCTATCTCGCTATGTATTTTATTCAACATTTTAATTATTAGTAGTGACTAGGAGTATTTTTAGATTCAATAAAATATATTCTAATATTCTATTTTAGTCAAACACATTTTCACTGGTTCCGATTGTAATATAAACAGGAAATAAAATTATGATTTTTTTTTTTTATTATTATTAATAATAACGACCACGCCTATTTCAATTAATAATATTGCAGATTATGGTCGTAGAAGTTGCGGTTAGTTCACAGCGGGTACCTAGCCAAGTAAGTACATATTATAGTACTTTCCTCGCACACAACAGTAAGTTACAGTGTCATTTCCGCATCGACCTTACAGATGCAATCCTCCTCATGGGGGTATAAGCACATTCAAAAAATAATAGACGCATAGGCACAAGCACATAAGAAATGAGTATTTTTTACCAGGTACTATGAAGTTTTTATAAAACTGATAGAGATTGTGAACGGTTCAAGGACAAGGTCGACCGGTGATTAGTATATAATATTTAGAACTGCTACGGCAATTTAAAAGAGGGATAAACAGAGTGAAATAGTTTGTTTGATTTTGCATAAGCTAGAAAAAGAGCTAAGTTAAACAGAGACTTGATACCGAATTTTAAGAAGGTTTAACATAATATGTATTCCATGTGCTGGTTTTATAGTTAAGCTCCGTCTCAATATTATATAACTATCAAAATAATCCGTGTCTAATTATGTAATAACCATGGTAATATATACTAGCTAATGTCGTTATTATATTATGTTTAATTATATATTATTTTAATATCCTTATTGTTTTTATGATTATTAAATATTGATTTATGACATCATTAGTGTACCTACCTATACCTATTATCATTATTTATTATAGTGTATAATTTGTATATTTTCGAAAAAATTATTTTTAATGAGTGTAAATAAGGGCTAAACTGCTATAGTAGTTGTTTTATAATGTAATTTTGTTGGTTTTATTACCTACTATATAGAGTACCTAGTGTTCAAAATGGTTACTAACTAATAAATTTTATTTTTTAACAAAAAAGTAAGAAAAAAAAGGGTGGTCAAGTGGGTACCGCTCTGATGTATATAAGGTACCGTGTGGTCACTATTATATATTATAGGAGTATTCAATTTGAATCCAATGATAGGTATCATTGTGTACGAAAAACGGTTCTGAAAGGAGATGATTTGTTAGCCTAGGATATACATTTTAAATGGGGTGATATGAAATAAGTAGTTTATGTTTTAATGACCTGAATACCTCAAAATTAAATCTTGTACAGAAAATGCAAATTTAAACAACTGGTGTATGTTTATAGTTTCTACGAATAGTAATTTTTAACTATATAAATAATTTAAAATTCTTTGATAGTAAATCATTATTTTAAGAGTGAATTTTGGATTTCGTAAAAATTTAAAATTCAGACGCTCATACAATTTTTTCCTACAATGATGCTTCGAATATTCTCTATAACTGTTTGAAAGGAAACTTACGAAAAACTTAGTGTTGAATTTTTCAACCATAGAATTTATATAAATACAAAAAATGTATGTATTTTCAACTACAAAATTACTTAGCCATTATAAAACAATCAATTTTGTCAAAAACTGGTTTTGCGTAAAAAATCCCGTTTTTTCGCTTGTTTTTCTTGATTTATTTGAAAAATAATGGAAAATTCTTACTTTAATGCAATAAAAATATTCACTTTACCATCGGAAATCACCCCTGAACTTTTAAATTTAAGTATTATTTCGAAAAGTTATGCTGTACACAGACACAAAAAAAACCACAAACATCATTGTAAGATCAATGCATTCATCACTTCGTTCAGAATCAAAAATATCTAATAATAATTATTTATAGCTATTAATTTCTTAGATTAGTTGTTTATCACGATCAGTTTTAAATAATTTGTTGGAACGAATTTTAAAGTTACCATAAAATACAAATTCATATTATTTCGATTTACTATTTTAATGTGATTATGGGATAATAAGAGAATGTAAATATATACTTGCAACTTGGTTTTTCAGTTTTTTCTTGTTAAGGTTAATTTGATATTTATATATTATGTTTCTTTAAATATACAATTTACCATTTAAATTAGTCATTGTATTCTTGATTACGAAGATAAAATTAATTTTTACGTCAGTGTTAAATTAAACTTTTTATAAAAAGAGAAATAATATTATTTGTATTTTTCTAGTCATTGTTTTCATAAAGAAAAATAATAATTAAGTTAAAAAAATTAATTTTGGGCCTTGTTTTCGTTAATAATTACTATAGTATAAGAATTTAATCAAAGTTTTGATTTAAACTTTCAAATTATAAAGTAAGATATTTAATACCATTTTATATTTTGTGTTAGTTGTAATTTAATTTACCATCTTAGGTACAGGGTTATGTAGTTACTAGTTATTACAAGTTATTACCCACGTAATTTTAAGAATTATCCATACCTACTCATATTCATATATATTTGCATAAAAAATATATAGTAAAATAATATAATGTTTTATGAATAATTGATTCAATGATATTATTTTATCCAGGAAATACATTTGATCATGAAATTTATTAGCTATCAATATATAAAAATGTGTTTTTATTATTATCACTCAATAAAAATAATTGCATTTATTGGATTATTAGGTTCACACCATGCACATAATATATGAAAAATAATAAATAAAATAATAATACGTAACAATTATCCATATTATTTGTATTTACAAACTATTAATATCATTATGTATGTGGTTTTGTGGTTTACCTACATATTCAAATGGAATAACATATTAAAAATAGTTTAAGGAAAACAATCAGAATAAAACTAATATTATGCAAAGTAATTCAGAATAATTTAAAATGTCACATTTCTACTTATGTAATCAGCGTCTATGCCTACTGAAATCTATTGATCTCAAGTTCTATCAATTTTCAAACCATATTTATGTATGCGTTGGGTTACCTATTAGTTATTACGATAGACGGTTAAATTAAATCTTTAAAGTTTTATATACTTTAAAGATTTAATATTATTGTCAACAGTAAATTTCCCTAAATAAATCTATAAATTTAATATATTATGGAATTTTTAATTATTTAATTATTATTATTTAATTTTTAATTTTTTGAAGAAAATTATATTATTTTTATCCACAGGAATGTTTATACATTTTTATTTTTAAAAATAATTTTTTTTATTGAGATTATTCAGTATGAATAAAACTAAAATTGTTTGTTAGTGAAATATAATCATTAATTTACCATACAGTACATATTATTATTATATTTTGAAAGGTGATGTTACATCTTAACAATACCATTGTTTCTAATTATATATGTATTTGAAACTTTGAGCATTTCTTCCTGGTAAAAATTTACCTTGAACATTGCCCCCGATTATTATTGTTCCTCTTCCTTTGATGTTTTGTTTATAATGATAGTATTACACATTTACTTAATGATGATAAAAATATTGATGATTGATGATAATTCCAAAATGATAGATACGATAGTTTATTTTAAATCTAAATAAATACATTTTTGGTGTAGTCTATATTATTTATAATATCATTCTTTTTTTGGTTTATTTATTAAGCCATATAAAAATACAAAATTAAAATATTGAATTAGAACAAATTTTTATAAAGTATTATTTTGCATTATCAATTGTAATTTATTAATATATATATATATATAATTATTTATCATCAATTAGTATTTGAAAAATAATATATTTAAATGTGAACTTGACATAAGATTGTGCTCTCTCGACACTTCACCAATCTGTAATGAGTGTACTGTAATTATTAATGTTATTGAAGTGATAAATAACAATTTTAGTTATTGTTATAAAATTTTATTAGTTGTAAAGACTTGAAACTTTTTCTCATTATGTATAAAATAAATTATTTTTTTAGCTAATATTTATTTTTGCAAGTTAATAGAAAAAATAGGAAAAGGTTATTACCTATCTACTTAGGTTTAATTTGTAACGTAAATAAAAAAATATTTTTTTTCTATGCATGAAAAACATTTTTTATTTTTTTTTGATATATATATATTTAAACTAATCTTAAACAATCGATTTATTTACAGTTTATATATTATACGACTAAACCTACTGGTAATATTATGTTTATGTTAACTTATCAGTTATAATTTATTAATAATATGTATTTTTATATTAGTTTAATAATATAATATATTATAATTTATGATAACTATATAATAACAATAATCATACAGTCTATGTCATGATTTAGGCAAAAATGAGTTAGTTACTACCACAACAGTTATGAAAAAATTATACAATATCTATAGGATTAGAAGTTGACACATCGTATCAGAATCGTTTTTTGTGTACCTACCAAATGATTTATCATTAAATTCAAATTTAAAATATTCATTATAGTAGCGCATACCCATGACTACACTTGAAGTCTACTGGATAGCATAACGACTATCGCGAATTTTATATTTCATTATTAGTATCTTACAATCGTGCAGATTATTTTAGTTCCTTTATTTTTTATTACCAGTTACCTACCAGGGGCGGATTTAGGTATGTGGGGGACCGTGGGTGGAATGCGGGGCCCCTTATACAGCTATACATAAACCAGAAAATATATTTTTTACTTATTAAAATATCATAAAATTGTGGAGGCCCCTGGGCTGCAGACCTGCAGCCCACTCAGCCCTCTCCTAAATCTAGCTCTATTAGTTACTATAGTAATAAATAATAACTAACTTTGATAAGTATTAAACTTTTGATTCAATATTACTAAATTATTATGAGTTGTGATGAAGACAAATTTGTTCACTTTAAAAATAAATTTAATTATTCGAGTATTTATTATAGTATAATATAATTATTATTAATTATTGTTTACAAAGTAATAATAAATAATAATACTAACCGTTAGATGGCCATTATATTATAATGAAATACCTTATTAGATTTTGATCCAACATCTTAATTTTATAAGATGACACAATTTTGAATTTGCTAATTCATTAGTTAATTATGTTATTTCAATACATAGCTAGTTTATTTATTAATTATTATATACATTACATCCATTAATATGTAATCGGCTAATAAAAATAATTAAACATTGCGTTAAAAATGAAAAATGATAATTGTCACTATTTTAGTATATTGTTATAAAGGTACTTAATACTTTATTACTTATTTGGTCAAAATTATACGTTTATTTTTATAAAAGTCCTCACATTATAATAATTAAATTTATTCTTAAAACTAATTGTTTTTAATTGATTTTTATTTTTAATTTTTATCGTGGGTTTGCAATTATGAACATTTATTTACAGAATTTTATTGATTTTTCATTATAGTTATAAAATAAAGGCCATAGTATGTATTATTATTCTTATATTATATAATAATATAGTTTTTGTAAAATAACTGATCTATGTACGATGACTAATCATAATCATAATCATTCGTCATTGTTGTTATTAAACCAATTATTAATATAAGCAACATACAGTATATAGTTTTAAATTTATTATAGTTTGTAATGTTTGTATCATTAGTCTAGTTTTACACAATTTTAATTTTTTGTTTAAGTCTAATGTTTCCAATTTATTCATTTTTTTTTTTTTGTACTACCTACCTATCAATAATATATGTTAATAATGGATAAATCGCATACAGAGATTTAAAACTAAATAATTTAAAATAATAAATTGGTAAAAATATTGTGATCATTTTTAATTTACTTTCTAGTTCCTATACTACCACATCATGGTCTTCCGTTTATCATTCATCAGTGATACGTCTATCATGGTTGGAGAATTACCAGTGTACCTAATAAAATATATTAATGCAATTATTAGAAGTGCGTTATTGATGTCTATAGTGAATAAAATAATCGCATATAATACTATTATAGATTACATATTTTACTTAACAACTTTGCAATTGTCTGGTTTAAAGTCATTGCCACAAGTACGTACGAACACGTAGGTAGACAGAATCCGGAGGAGTGTAGTTACGGAAGTTAAATATGTTTAATTAAAATATCTGAAAAAGATATTTGATTCAACGACTTACTGTAATAATATTATATTATTGTTTAAACGCTTATTTTACAAATTTTGGATAAACTAAGTGGGTATCTATATTAATATTAGTGTATATTTTCGTGTTAATTGTTGAAAATGTACAGTGAGTATGTTTTTAATTTTATATAAAATTAAATTTGTTTTTTAAGAGTACCATATAGGTACAAAGATAATATATAAATATATTATAATGGATGAAAGACTGATCAATTTTTAGTTAAAATAAGAACATTTTTAGGTATAAGGCGTAAACAATAATTATCAATTAATATCATAAAACAATTATTACATTTATTCTGTGGGATGGTAATACGCTGAGTGCATACTAGGTAGTATACTTTTTACCCATCTTAAATTTTATTGATGTAAATTATTCATTGTCAAAATAATATATTGTACAAACATTCATATAGTATAGATTGTAATTTAATTTTTAAAATAAAAATTAAATGATTGCGTTAAAATCATTTTAATACTTACCACAGCTATTCTGTAGCCGAGATCAACAAAGTAATACGAGTGCCCATCACTTTGTCTCCTATCTACATTTTTAATAGAACTTTCGACATTACTTGGCATCAACATATTTTGGCAATAAAAATGAGATTACCGGTCGTGAATTGCATAGTATGTGCTAATATTAACCAAGGATACTATAACTTCTGAGAGCCATATAAATTAATTATTTAACATATTATTTTAAAACACATACCTAATAGCTATCTAGTTGAAGTAAATAGGTCGTAGATAATGTTTAATTTACTCAATAGAGAAGTTTATTGATGTTGATTTAATATAGAAGCCATTAAATTTGCATAATATGTAAACTGAATAATGATATTGTTATATTAAGAGTCAAGGGGACATATTAGTGAATCCGATTGTCATTTAAATGTATTCAATATATTTTTATTCTTTTAAAAATACATTTAAAAATATATATACATATATATATATATATAGAATTAAACCAAGTATTTTTATTTTAATTATTTTCATTTTAATTCGTTTTAATTAAAAATGAAGTACTTAAGTGAAGAAAAATGTATATGTATTATATGACTTAATTACAGTTATTATTTAGATATTATATTCATCATATGCAAAAATTTAAATTTGACTTTTTCTTAACTAAATTTCAACCACTTCTATTTAGATTTCTACCAATATTCAATATTATATATCTATATTAATAATCTATTTATGATACAACAACAGTAAGTACCAAGTACATATCTGATACTAATCATGCTTAATGCTTATGTCGCTTCGGTGAAAGATAGTTTTTTAATACATATAATATAGGTATTTTTGATTTTTGAATTCTACGCGCAACAGTATTTGAAATAGTTATTTTTACACAAAATTACTCGTTCATTTTTCGAGAAAATTTATTTAGGCTTTCCATCATTTTTTTTTTTTTTTTTTAATTTTCATGTTAATATTTTTTATGGCTTATAAGTTTGTTTAATATTTATATGAATGTATAACGAGAATATAAATTGAAACAATACGTTTAAACAATAAAAGATTATAAAGTTGCCTCTCTCGTTACTAAGGTTTAACCTTGTATTATGGAAAGAGATTGTAGTTAGATTTAAGATTATTATGATATTAATATATTCAATTAACGTTTTATTATAAGTTCAGTTATTTTAACTATCAAATTATAAATAAAAATAACGAGAGAAAACAACACATTTTCAATATTCTAAACAGATCTCAAAAATAATATTTCTGTGTAATATTAAAATAATTTTCATTCAATGACATTGTAAAATTATTATATTAAAATACAATAAGTTAAAAATAATTTGAGTTAAAAACCGATGCGCAATAAAATTCATCACAATTTCGGAGTTGATAAGAACCTAATTAAAAAAGCAACCTGTGTAAAATTTTAATTTAATTTAAACTTTACATTCGATATACCTATTGAATTATATAAAAACGTTAGTCTGTACTCTGTGCTCGTTTTATAAAAAAAAATTGATAACAATCAACTAGAAATAAAAATAAAAAACATGAAATCTAATACATTATGTATTTTAGTATTTCATAATAATAAAAATCGCAATTTAAATTCAAATTATGACAAGATTCAAATAAAACTGTACTAGTATTGTTTTCAAAGTGATAAAATCCTCACTGAATGTAAGCAATATGCATGTATTTATTTAGGTAATAAATAATAATATATTACGTTTACCTATTTAAAAACCACTTGTATGCATAAATCAAATTATTGTGTTTAAAAGGTCCCACCTAGGACAGATGTATCAGAACGTGGGCGATGTATTCAGTTCAAGTATAAAATATTTTTAAAAATATATTTATAATACACACTTTATAATTATGTTGTAAACAATCCTCGAACAATGACGTTTAGAGTAAAAAAAAATCAACTAATAAACATAAAATTCTGCATCGTCACCCACATACAACTATTATAGTAAGACACCAATTATTATTAATACTAATGCTTTTACTATAGTCTATAATGACTACTTATAAGATAAAATATTGTATATAATAATTCATGTTTTATCTTCTTTGTTCAATAAATATACTAAAATTGTCAAAATTCTAATGATAATGATCATTATATTATTAAGCTCAACTTGTTTTGGTTACATTATTGATTTTCAAAAATTTTCCGATTTTAATAGAAGTTCGTTTTTATTTAAGTATTTATTTATACCGTTAAAATTCAAATTCATAACCAAATAAGTTTAAAATATTATTTAATTTTTAATCCAGCATTTATTGAATCTAGATATTTTTAACAGTCCTTCAATATTATATGTTGGTGTACATATATATAATATATAATACATATGTATTCATTAGTTATTACCTATTGCAGTTATAATTTTATTTTAAAACAATCAAAGCTTCTATATCTTCCAAGTTTATTATCATATAATTACCTATTATGGTGCATAAAGTTAAAATAAATAAGAATTGTTTGTTTTAATTTTAATTTATAGTTATAATACCTATCATAATTTATTCATTTCCAAAATAGTTATCGGAAAAACAAATTATAGGAAATAAAATAATTCTCAGTTAAATAATAGTAATAATAAAAAAAATGGTATTATTGAAAACTTCTTAAATGGTATGAAAACCTATTTAATAAAAAATATAGTCCATTTGTTAGTGATATTCTAATGTAGGTATCCTTAAATAACTATACTAAAAAATTTTAAAAATTAGGACTTGAATAAATTAAAAAAAAATTAAAGGAAAAAATAGGGATGATTGTACGATTGTACTTAGCGAATAACTCTATACAAAAAAAAAAAAATAATAAACATAGTCAATTTACTTTAAAATATCTACTATATATTTACTTTTGAGGGTAGTCGCAGTATATTGACTAATATTTCATTTTAATCTACAACAATTAAATAAACAATAGCATTTTTTACATTTTTATGAAAAATAAAATATATTTTTTATCAAAAATCAATGTTTACCTTCTTTATTTGACTGATCGCGACTGCAGGGATTTTTTTTTTGTTTTGCTTACTCTCAATATGACGATATTTTAGGATTTTATTTTATACTGTCTAAACGTAGTACGGAGTACCATGTACGATGTAGGTACTTATAAAAAATTTAAATGTCAGTGTACACAACACACGTTTCATAATGACTTGTGCAAGTCGTGCGTGAATAAAGGACGATCACGATAGGCATTATTATACGCCTATATATTATACGCATTGACTTTATTATATTATATATCCTAATATATCTGCTTATATAGTTACGTTTACTGTATAATAAACCTAGTTCGTCGCATTTTTTAATCGCAATGGTTATCTGAAATTTGAATGTAGATATACACGTATTTAAACGACTGCTGTACTGGGGTTTACGACTTAAGGCTATAAAAATATTGTGGTCGATTAGTAAAGATATCTATCCTATTTTAGTTTTAAACAATCGTCTGTTTTATAAAATAAAAAGAATAAGCAGCATTGTTTTTAAATGCCTCTTGCAGTATCAAATGCCATTCGTTATTCTCTAAGGATTTTTTTTATTTCGTTTACAATTTTGGCACGTCTTACATTGTGTAAAAGAATGTATTAAATATTCCACGTAGGACTTAATTGTGTTTGGGTCATTTTTCGTTTACTAGTTAAATTTATATAAGAAAACCAACACAAAAGAACCAAACAATATAAGTCTATAAAGAATTTTATATGAGTTATCTGGACTAAATTTGTTTCGTATCCTCTGTGTACGTAACCTAACCGGTGTAAACTGTAAAGTACATAGTTGAAGACGTGTTGTTTAATATTTATTATAAGTATAATATTATCCCATCCAATATGGAATATATCTTTAAAACTAATTCTTGTATTATGTTTGTAATTTAAACATTGGAAATCTATATAATATAGCGTTAGAAATATTGAATAAGAACTTGATAAAATAGTCAAATGATATGATATACATTTGTAATCACCGTTTCAACAAAATATTTTTTTGTTTATAATTTTGCTATGGCGTTTCAAGAAATAACCATCGAGACTTTGAATTTCTTTTTTTTGTAGTCACTAATTATTGTACTCACCCATTTATAAATACATTTTTCGTTTTAATCGTTCATTTGTTTTTTCCAGCATTTTTTTTCTTACAATTTATAACTCTATACTGGAATCAACTATTTTATTAATATTTTCTAACCCAAAGTTTTTATTCCTTATAATACTAGACAATAACCTCGATTTTTACCCATTTATTTTTATTGAGTTTTTGAACAAAGTGTTCTCATTTTTTATATTTAAAGTTTCTGTATATACTTCATATTATATGCCACCTATAGTTTAGTATAAATTATTCAAATATTCAATTGTATAATAGTGTCAATTTGTTGTCCTTATAGATGTTTATAATTTGATATTTAGAGATAAAGTCAATAAAACTTGATTTTTTTATCAAAAATTTACTCCGATAATATAGTTTATAGATTTTGTATTCAGTTCAATTATTTTACTGTGAAAATTAGTATATTGTTCTTGTCTGATATTCTTGGTTTAAGCGACTTATCTTTATTTAAAAATTAGGCAATAAATCATATAGGTAATCTTTAGTATAGTTGTTAACTATAATGAATTATATATAAATTTAATGTATTATGTATTTATGTAACTGTCCAGAAAATTCCACTAAGTATAAAATAATATTATTATGTTGAACATTATAGCATTAAGTAGTAACATTACAATTGGATATTTTGGTAGCTAAGTGAATCTATACATGATATTTTTCAGTGTTCAAACGTTTTCAAAAGATCAAACGTGTTAGAAAAATATAAATATTGTAATAGTCATTTTTATTCAATAAAAGAGGTATATTATCTAGTAGAAAAAACTTACATAATTGGAGTTTTAAAATAGCATATACAGGTAATAAAGTATAACACGTGTGTATTATGTATGGACTATAAATTCACAATAGTTGGCACATAGTCGAGAAATATTAAGTTTTTATAGAGAAGGACGTGGTCATACCTTGATTTTATATATTATTTTATTATGTAGGTGTCTGTAGCGTAACCACTTTATTATCATAACAGACATAACATAATATAAAAATGATATTATAATGAACTATTGAAATGGTTCATTATATTTATTCAGTATAAAAACACCTTACTTGGCACGCTTCAAACTTGGGTATACTAACACAATATGTTCTGTAACATAAAACTGCGATCCAATTTCCAATTAATTATAGTAATTAAAATTCAAACAAATTATTAATGTCAATTTGCAATAACAAAATCTCATTAAAAGATTTGTTAAAATTAAATGCACACTAAATTTTAAATTGATATTATATAGACATACGGTAAAAAAAAAAAGGTTTATATCAAATAACTATTTCAAACAGATATTATTTTTTTCACAATATTATTATAGCTCTATTCAAAATTAAAAAGAATAATAAAATACTTTAAACTTAGTTTTACATTTTTACATTATGCTTAAAAAAGTAATATCTTTTCCCTATAGTTTAAAACAGTCTAAATATATTTTATATAACTTAAGAATAAACTATACTTAAAAAGCGATACATAATTTAGTTTTATAAATGAATTATCTGTTAGGTAACTATAGCTAAAATACTTTTTTGTTAAAGACGACTAACATAAAATGTTTACATTGTTATAAGGTAATTCCAAAATTATAGGTATATGTTTTTTATATCAAGTGCTGTAATTTAAATTGGATTTCCTCTTTTTGTTTTATATAACACCGTACATAGGCATAGTTTGTTTATGAAGGGATGTATTTTTAATTATTAAATAGTTATATTCAAAGGAAATATTATGTATTAAAAATATATACCGTAAGTGTTATATTAAATAATTTTATTCGTTTCTTTTCCTTATGTTTCAGTATGTTATTATTGAGATTAAAATTAAAAAAAAATCTTTAATCATAATATAACATCCCAAAAATAAATGTTTAAAAGGAACCTAATATCAATTAATAGTGAAAATAATAAATTTAACTATTAGTTCGACATTTCAAAATTTTTGGTCTATTAATTATTGTCTATGTAAACTAATATGGTGTTTTTTTTATTATAATTTATGAATAGATTGTTAAATAATAATAAAATAAAATCTATAATATAACGCACCGGCGATAATTATTATATTTAAATTGAACTATACTTAAATAAAATCAATGTAATTATTTAATGCTACATTTTTTTCTCTCTTAAGTAAACAACTATTTATGATCTGAAGTTTTTATTTCTGGTTTTCAATATTGGCATTCGGTGGCATTTATCTTGAAAATACTTGTACAAACAACACCTTGAAAGTATGTGAGTGGGTTATATGTATTTCCGACAAGGGGATGGGCTACATGTTTTATATAAATAATCATAAATATTAAATGGGTTTAGATAGAGAATAATATTTTTCCAATTGGTATACTTACTAATGTAAGTAGCTATTTGAATAGCTGTTTTTTAATAAAAATATTATGATATAAATGTAATGGTACGTCAAAAATTCAAAAAAATTATTATGTTTTACTTTTTTACGTTACCTATGGATATATTATTACTATTAACAGAACTTTAAATTTGTAGAAACATTATAAAATGTATTATTTTTTCCTTACTTTAAAATATAGCTTCCTTTACAAAAACTTAAAATTTGGTACCGAAGAATTACATTTTTTCACTTCTATTTTATAATTTTGGTGTTGGTTAATAAAAGTTATAATAATAAAGCATTCCGTATCGAACCGATAACTAGACAGAATCAAATATATAATAATATTATTAGTTAGGTATTGTTATTGTTCTAAACTCCAAAACTAGGTACTTAATTTATTTAGTCGCATATAATATAATATTGATATTATCATTGTGTCTGAATAGAGAATTAAAATATTTAAAATAAATATTTTAATATTTTTGTTTTGTACGAATAATTGTGTATCTATTATTAATTAAAAATGTATAATTTTGCATTATATATTAGTTTTTGCTTTTAG
>VUJU01001215.1:0-40040 GCA_009835225.1 Aphis craccivora
CCTCATAAGTTATTCTTATAGTGATTAAAAAATTATAAGAATACATGGGCACATTTTTTTTTTATTAGCATTTGAAATTCAAATATTGACAAAAATTTGTCAAATTCCTGAATATTTACAAATTATTTTGTAGGTATAATTCATAAAAATTTTTGTATAAGTAGCTAAGAGTTGAAAATTTAATACAAGGTTTTTCATAAGTTAACTTATAATAATTATAAAAGAACTTAAATTTTGGTGTATTCAGGCCATTAAAACATAAACCACCTTTTTCACCAAGCACTGGAAATTATATCCTAGGCTGATAAATCATCTTCGTTCAGAATTGTTTTTCGTATACAATGATAATTATCATTGGATTCGAATTTAACACTCCTATAATATATAATAATGATCCGGCACCTAATGTACAGCAAAGCGGTATCCACTTACCCGCTTTTTTTAATTGTATTAGCATACTACAGTATATTTAAAGTGTAGCACATAGGTATATTTATATATTTTTAAATATTATGTAAACAGATTTATATTTAATCATAATTAATAATGCATTAATAATATTACTAATTAGTTATCACTTTATCACTGATCAGTAATTATAATTTATAATTAGTTATTAGTTATTACTAAAATAGACGACTTCTGGACTTTTTAAAAAAAAAAACATTAAATGTATTTTAGCACTTATATATTTAAAAACCATAAAATGTGTGCTCAATTTTTTTTTAAAGGACTAATTAATAAAATAAATATCATTTAAAATAAGAAAAGAAAATTACGTATTAGGTATATGATATACCTAAACTATAAATATATTTTACACTTTTGCTAAATAAATAAATACTTGCATATTTATTTTTATTTTTATTAATCAGTCAATACCATTGATTTATTGATAAACTTTATTGTCTTTATTTATCTGGTAATTAATTTGGAATTTCTTTATCGGCATGCGGTCTGCTGGTGTACCTATTGTAGTATTGTGCAGTGTATTGACGAGTTTAAATTTTTATGATAAAGAAATGTCGTTTTAATAAATTATTTTTAAAAAATGTGCATTAAAATGCTCAAAATAAAAAATATGTTTCAAAAAGTAAAAATAGTTAAGCTTAAACAAGTCTCAAAAATCAAAAAGGCAACATAACACTACAAATTTGCATTTATCATCCTAACATGAACTAAATTTGTAACTAGTTGACCTTTTATTAATTTATTGTGATTTAGCAAAACAGACGTGTAAATGTTGGAAGTTCTTTAGCTTTATGTTATCATTTAATCTAGGTACCTACCTTAATTAGTCTTAAGTTCTCTAGTTTTTAGTAGTAAAACGACAATATACTCTATAGATATTTTCTGGCTTTTGCTTGTCTAATAAATGTTGATTAAAACTAATAATTATAATATGTTAGGGATTTTAGTCCTATTGTTATATACTTATAAGCTATACCATTGATTATTATAATCAATGGCTATACGTTTGAACTTTAAGTCAAGATGAAATTTAAACGGATGAGTGTAGAGTGGTGGTGGGGGGAGGTAAAATGACTAGTACATAATAATTAATAATTTTAATTATAAATTACTCACTAATTACAACGTTAGGTGCAAATCATGATTTATTATTTTTTGAAATTAATGTGTAAGGTTATTACTTATTTTTACCGATATTGTATTATTTTATAGTAATTATAATTTATGAGTTATGACTCATTAAATTTGTAATTTACATTACTTATATAGAACAGCTATATTATATGGATCCTGGAATTTCCGCTTGGAGGTATTGCAGGTTTAATACTTCAGAGTAACAATATAGCTAGTAGCTATACCTACCTAATTATTTTCATAAATTCTACATATTTAGTTAAACTATAATTTACCGTTTATGACTATAATAATATGCATGATAGTATATTATAATAAGATAATAATTTATTATGTATTATACTATTGTAGTAGTTGATATAAGTGTTTTGTAGATTAGTTAAAATTGTTATTATACCTATATTAGGAAAAGGATATGACAATTTATTACATCACAAATACATACCTACATTACATCCTTACCTACATCTGCGTTTTTCGCTCGAAAGATAAAAATAACCAAAAATGTTAGCTCGCATTTAAAAATACATACCTAATATATATAATAATATTATGCTCCACGCGCAACATACGCACTAGGTCAATACACACACACATACCATTCAAATAGATACAGCGCCAACACTACGACATCGTCATTCGTCACCACATAATATTAAGGCACATACACGTATTATAATAGTACACACCTACGTCGGCACGACCCGTCTTTCTATATACCAACTATGCAAAGTAATAATTATCATCATGATCAAAAGAGAAGTTTAAAATAATTGTTGATACCGAATCGGATTTAGGTGATACTATGGGGGTCAAAAGAATAAAATGCTAAGTTTTTTCAAAATAATTGGAAAAATGTTTACATTTTAGATAATTTAAACAAAAAATAATGATTTTAGTTATTTTTTGTAATAAAAAAAAAAATATATATATATATTATATATTATTCATAATATGACTGAAACTTTTAGTTGTAGTTCTAATTATTAGTAATTTGATTAAATAATTATTATAAAATGTATAATTTATATTATTTGTAAAATGTCTGTATAATATCTGGAAAATGAATAATGATAATGCTATATTGCTATAATACTAAATGATTGCTAATTGCTATAGTAATCATTATTAACCCAATACCTACTGGATATTAGAATATTAAAATAACTAATAAATATAGCAATGACTTAGAAAAAAAGAAAAATATATAGATGTCATTATGTACGTAAACGTGTATTTGTTTTCACAATTTTCGCGATATCAACAGTAGTTTCAGAAAATAGTAATTAGGTCTATGAGTATAAGGTCTATGAATTAGGTATTTGGATGTGTGGGAAAATTATTTTTTAAACTATTGTCGTGGTGATATAAATTATAAGGCACTGAAGGCTCTATAGGCTATAGGGACTGCAATGTTACATAGGTAGTGACAATATGTGCAAATTAATACAATAATAACAACAAAAAACTACTCATCTGAACAAAATTCAGTTGAAAATATATGATACAAAAATTAATAATCAATCACAATTCACAATATATAATCCAGATCTCGACTCTATCGTCGATTCGCTAATATCCTTTCTATCAGCAATTTTAAATATATAATAGACAACTTAATAGTAAATTCGCATTTAATTCAAAGGCCATATTTCATAAAATATAAATAACCTAAAACAATCCCAAATTGGTTAACATTTTATTCATACCTAAATAAAAAAAATAATTCAGCAAAAAAACAGTGTTTTATTTTTTTAAAGTAGTTTAGATACCTACTTAATAGATTTTTAGATTTCTTAAATTATGATTTTTATAGAAGTAACCTCAATAAATCAAAATTCAAGGGAAATGCAATTTTTGACTTATTAGGTTTTGGAGTTAACAGGGCTTAAAAAAAAATCCTTAAATAATTTTTAAACTGTTTTTATTATGTATTAAAGTTTTTAATTATTATATAGGTAGGTACCTAAAAAGTAAAAAAAATGTGATTATATAATTTGTTTAAATTAAAAAAAAAATTATCACGAAAAAAATATAATAAAATAAGTGTAAAATTTTGCAACTTTATAATACCTAGCTTATTTGTTATCTTACTTTGACTTAAAAGTTTAGAGCACATGTTATTATCAATAGTATTTAAGCCGATAAGACATGAGACAAATGTTTTTAAAATTATCCTCCATTATCCGTCTATTTTGGAGCCCAGAATGTTCGAGTTATCTACTAATCTACTTATAGTTTTTCTTTCGATTAATCGAGGTTTTCGCAAGGGAGCGGATTTTTTTTCAACTTATCAAGATTTTCGACTTATTGCAGTTTCATTTATCGAAGTTCCACTGTACCTACCTAATTTTGTATTATATAATAAATATATTTAAACTAATTTCTATATAATAATAATACAGTCAAACTTGGTTACTTGAACTTTTTTAACTCGAAATCGTCAATACCTCGAACATTTTCCCAAATCCATAGAATTTCCTATTTAAACGATACAAAAAAAAAAATTATGTTTAAGTGGTTTAACTCGAATATTTTTGTGAATAACTCGAAGTTTCGACTTTTTTGAAACATTTTTAAAAGTAGGTATTCATATTATATAAATAGTAAATACATAAATATTATAATAGATATACATAGTAGTTAATATATTGTACTGTGTTTTAAATAAAATACGTATTTAAAAATTTAATTTTAATTTTTTTAATTACCTAGGTCCTAGGTACTAAAATTCTTGCGTAACTCTAACGTTTTTACCGGTAACTTCAACTTTGAATTAACCAAGTTCGACTGTACGTAAATATAAAGTGAGTGTTAAATAAAATATATGCCAACACGTAGTTTTTCCCAAGCAGTCACCATTCACCATTCCAATTACTAAGTACCGATGACTACCTCTGACGTTGTTTAGCTTCAGTGATCAGACGAGAACTGGGGTTTTCAACGTGGTATGGTATGTCAATGTCATATATGATATTTTTATGATCGTTGGCAAAAAAAAATATTTATCTGATGATATACGACCTACCTAGGTACCTATAAGTATTTAGTATATAATAGAAAATATTGAAATATAGTAAACAGATACTTGTTAGATGTATTCTAAAAAGTATATAATCATTTTAATTAGGGCGCGGATTTTTATAAAATAAAAAAGTCATAATATGTAAACATTTATGTTCTTATTTTTGGCAAAATATATATGTATTAAAAAACGTGAAATATTTTTTAAAAAAAATTACAAATTTACAAAAAAATCGGTATTTTACATTAATTACATTTATTTGATTCGATTTAATTCGATATTATCTTCATTGTTGTTTTTTTCGAAAGAATTGGATGGATACAACATACATTTGGAGATATAATGGCTATACATATCTCTTATTTATAACCATCCCGGCATCCCATAATATATCAATAAAAGCAGAAGCTGATAGATCAAAATTTCCAAATTCCAATACAATAATTTTAATAGGTACAAATAAAATCTGTATATACCTAGGCATGAAAAAGCGAATTATTAAGAAATATGTAAATATTGGTGAAATATTTAAAAATATGCATGCAGTATTTAAATTTCTAAATAGGTACTTGTAAATACTATATAAACTAATAACTAATAAGTAAATATTATTCTTCAGATTCTAATTTGTCAGTTTAATTATCTATAAGTAAAATAAAATGGTTAATTAGGTTAAATTATAACTGTAATAATTAATATAAAATAAATGTTATTTATAAAAAAAAAAAAAATGCTTTTACGCTAGAAATTCTACTTTCACATCTAGTTTCTGATTATCTTTTTACTGAGAAATTTGGAATAAATACCATATAGTTGGAGAAGCTGTAAATAACGTCTATATAAATATAAGATAATATATTATAATATTATATTCAATACATCAAAACATGTCATTGCTTTCGAGTTGCACTTTGCCATATCTCCTAATAATACCTAGATTTAAAATTTAAATTATAACACGCATATAGAATGAAAAATGCTTTTTAAAGAATTTTAGATTGTACATCATATTACACTTGCCTTTCATGAACTTGCTGTTCACCGTTCACTGTTAATCGTTATCATACCAGTTTGACTTTTCATGAACTTTTTTTTTAATTTTTAACTGCCAAATTTGAATTTTCTGAATTTATCTCGATTACGACCCATTATGAGTTATGACAAAAATAACTGTCCAAACAGGAAATCATAAAATGTTATTTTTATATTTGTACTAGTATTTATTAAATACATGATACTATGATAAAATACCTAATAATAAAATTAGTAAATTTCATTAAATCGATGGAAATATGGAATCGATAAATGTTTTCATAAATCATAATTATTAGGTAACTATATTACTAGCGTATTACTATATTTTAACCAATTTTCATTTAACAATCCAAACCTAAAGGCTTAAACATGTTGAATAACATGTTGCTTAGTTGCTTTAATTATGTTATTTATTATATTATTATTAACATATGTCGACTCATTTTAGTACCGACTATAATATATTTATATATTATTAATACATATAATATTACGTATTTACGTATCAATACGATTTAATACTTACACAAAAATAGGAAATTATCTATTATTTGCTTGCGTTTCAAGGATAAAATTAAAATAACTTTGATATTTAATGATAAATTACTGATTACTCATAGAAATGAAATAGCCATACCAAATAGTCAAATAGATATAATTTTGTGTAAACAAGATATACCTAGTAAAAATATATTTATAAATATTATATCATACCGCGGCATAGCCGCATAGGGTAATGATACGTTGTTTACTACAAAATTAGGAAAATCTAAATTGAGGATTCATTCCAATGTAAAGTTCACAATTTGAAAGATTCAAGAATATAATATTAACATTATGTAATGTCTAATTTCATTAACGCACATAGGTTATAGTACCTATAGGCTATAACAGGCACGTAGCTAGGATTAGATAATTAGGGTGGCCGAATTATGGGCAACATTTCTCTTGAGTGGCCAACATTTCTCCCCTTCCCTAAGCACGAATAGAATTATGTTTATAATATATCTAAGTATAATTATATAATTATAGATTCTGAATATAACAATTAGTACAATATGTAAGATTCTAAATTTGAATAAACATACGAATTAGATTATATTCATCTGTAATCTGTATATTATATTATAAACCTTATCTATAATATATATGAGTTATAAATATATTCATCAAATATATGTTAAAATAAATGCAATTTGAAAAAATAATCTATATTCTATAGGTAGGTACTAAAGTAATTTTACGATTATTATTTATTATGATTAACAGCAAATTTATCTACTTCTTCTTCCAAGTCCAATGATTTTGCTATCTTCTTTTCGATGCTCATCAATCATCATAGATAAATTTGATAGGCATTCAAAGAATTAATAAAATTGAAGAAAATTGTACAGAAACAGACAATATTATTGTGAGCAATAATAAGTAATAATAATATTATACGAAGGCCCACACAGTACTCACACTTTCGCAAAATAAATTGTGCTCTAAATATTCTAAGTAGGTATATATTATACTAATTATTATCATAGCATTCTTTTTTTATTTAGTTGATTATAGTAGGAAATCGGCGATCGATTTTGTATTTATAAAACGTATATTACAAAATAAATATATATCTACTGTAATATTATTATGCATAATAATTATCGTGGCACCCACACTAATCAATGATTTCGTGGAGAGAAACACAGAATTATTATTGAAATAGGAAAATTAATGTATGTGACTTTATAATAATTAATTTAGATTTATTGTTTCCTACGTTTATACGACGAGTATCTATGAACAGTTTCTATTTCGAGTTCTGATATACTTACCATGCTGTTCAAAAATCGAATAATAAGTAATAACAAATATAATAAAAATTTTAAAATATGTTGTAATTTTTTTCACTCAATTATTTAAGCCTTGGGTATTTCAGCAAAATAGTGGGGTGGCCATCGGGGTGGCCTGTAAATATTTTGGGTGCCTAGGCTATAATTTTATTGTATAGTTATATATAAATGTTCTGGAGTCGTGGAGACGATGCGAAGCAGTTCCCGCGGCGTAGTCGGTTCAAAAATGGAAAAAAAAAAGTTAAAAATGTTCTACGTTAATTTTTATTCTTTATTACTAACAATTTGAGCTTTATCGGATATACCTATTTGTTATTTTTTTACATCAAACATTAACAAACGATAAATTAGATTTTTCTTTACCCAGTATAAATGACTGTAAGATGTTTTTTTTTAAATCTATTTGGTACCATAAATTCGTTATCAAATTTTTCTCCCTATACCAAATACTGAGGATTAGGGTAAGTTTCAGATCCACATAAGTAGAACGGAAATATATAAATAATGATCAGAATCATAAAGTTTTAGATCAAATTGTGTGGTTTTAACAACTGTTTTAACTCCTTATTTTTCTTGTCATTACCTACATATTTTTATCGGAATCCCGAATCGTCAAAGATTCTAATTTTATTTAAAAATATAACCATAATTAGCAAAAAGTAAATAAAATAAGTAACACATAATCAGATAATATAATTTGTTACAACTTACAATTACGATTTGTAGTTATTTACTGTCATATTATAAAATTGAACACATTTTTAATATTACTTTTGTATTTTTAGGTTTAAAATGAATTAGAAAAGAACCACACAGCTTAAAAAGATTTTTAGATTTTTTTTTAACAAAATCAACATCTGTTGGCAAAGAAAGTCTTGATGATTCGATTGAGAACTATTGGAAAAATCAAGCATATTTTATGACAATTGATACTATAATACAATCATTCCATTAAATACCTAGATACCATTCAATTAATATTGGAATTGCAAAACTCAAAACAGAAATTATGGTTGTAAATATTGTAAAACAGATAACAAAGATTTTGATTTGATATAGGTATAAAAAAATATAATCGAAAATAATGTATGCAATGTGCATATCTCAATGCATAAAAGTTGTTATAAGAAATTTATTCACCTTTTTCTTAACTATATTATAAATGTATAACAGTATAACCAATAGTAATTATAAAGACTATTAATTTCTGGTGGTATTCAAATCATTACCGATTAATTCTACCTACTTCCATCACGTGTAGAAGTGATCTTTACGTATAAGATAAAGACATTTAGGCATGGTCTAAAGTTTCAATGAGGCAGAACAGACTAACAGATTTATCAATATTATTATTTATTATACACAGACACATAGTAGTACAGTACCATATACGATTAAAACAAAATTAATTAATGTAAATAAAGTTATAGACACATTTGCAGAGTGCAAATTTAAACGTATAATTTTTGTATAGAAAAATACCTATAAAATTGAATAAACTTAAATTATTATAAAACATTTTTACTCGAGAAAGCAATCAATGCCTTATAATTATAATTTAATATCAATGCTCAGAAAATGCAAAGTTTAAGCTTTAAGTACATTCAGATTTTTAAATTTATATTGCGCCTATAGGAATTATGAAAATATACGTTGAATTATATTCGGTTTCTGATATAATATAAGTACCTATTAAAATCCTCTCGTATTCCTATAGGTACTTGGCATTGATCCATCACTGTTATTAATATTATTATACTGTAACAGAGATGAACAATGTTTTAATTATTATCACGTAACATTTAAGAAAAAGCGCCAAATGTATAAAATTTTATTTAGAGAACCAATTTGAATGAAAAAAATGTATTTTGAGGAACAACAGTTAGTTTTCCTGGTATATTTTAATTATATAATTTTAAATTGAATTGACATTTTTATATTTTATATATATATATATATCAGATAGTTAACATAAATGTCTATAATAAATATTAAAATGATATAGACGGTAGGTACTCGAGAGTCGAGATCATTATTGTTATTTATAAATTATAATTTATTCCGGGAGGAAGCAATGAGAAGCGGTCCCCTCTCGGTTATTGGTTGCAAATAGAAAAAAAAATTATAATTTATAACCAAAGAAATTGATAGGTAGGACAATATTATCTATATATATAAAAATTAGTGTACATTTTGAAGTAATTTTATAACTCAAGATCCACCGAACCGATTTGGATAAAAATATCAGGGCATATTAAGATTGATATGTAGATGGTTTCTGTGAAGTTTGAAAGCTGTGCGACAAGTGGTTCCGGAGTTATGGCCTCTTAAGTGCACCTTTGGTGACACGGCCAAAATTGTCTTTGGAAATGTTTGGTTGCTATGGGTTATTTTATGTTGTTTATTTAGGATAAACTGCCATTATGATTATTCATATGTGTTTGTTTTCGAATGGATTAGAGTGAAGAATTTTGATTAAATATATCGTACAGCTAAAATATATTAAATACATTTTTAAAAAATGCCACGCCCAAGCCGACAGAACATATGCCGACGTATAGCCTATCATTCGCCATGTCCATCAATAAGGCGCAAGGACAAACGCTACAAGTATGCAGTTTGAATTTGGAGGAGCCGTGTTTTTCACACGGGCAACCATACGTGGCCTGTTCAAGAGTTGGCACTCCAAATTGTTTATTTGTGTATGCCCCAAATGGACAAACAAAGAATATCGTTTACTCAAATGTGTTGGGTTAATAATAAAGAATTTTGAAAAAAAACGATGATAAAAAAATAAATGAATTTAAATTATAATTTAAATTATATAAATTATAATTTATATATAAATGAAGCAAACAGGGGTCGGCTATTAATTATTATAAAACTAATTTTAACTGTACAACCTACGTGCTATTATTTTCGTTTGAAAATTCACGTCGTTTATTTAAGGAATGTTGTTGCTAGGGGACCGAAAAAAGAAAGAAGGTAAATAATAAACATCTGATTTAAGAATTTCATTTAGAGAAAGCAATAATTGCACACGGGCGAAGCCGGGTTATTCAGTTAGTATTATTATAGTAGGTACTCAATTAATTTAATGATTAATAATAATAATAATAATAATAATAATAATAAACAATAACAAATAGTACATTAGACCAGTACACTTTGATAAAAGAAATATGCACAACTTTTAACAAACAAATATACAACAAATATTTATTAGGTACAAAAACACCAAGTACCTATCATAATCGATGTATCAAAACTCAACTGAAGGAAAACAAATTTTTAAATTAATATCAGTAACAACTAACAGAGCCGTGCCGTGGGGGGCATGTGCCCCGGGCGCATGGTTTAAACTGTTTAAAGGGGGTGCCAACATTTTTTTTAAAATATTATGGGACTTATATTTTTAATTTTGTCCCGGGCGCTAAATCTTAACGGCACGTCTCTGATAAGTAATAATAATGCCATACAAAAAAAAGTTCAAATTACTAAAACAATAATATTACTAGGTACCTATGCCACTTTTAACCAGTGGTACATTGCTGAACATATTTGTGGGTATACGGCGCCTTCTATATCTTACGTGTCAATGATATTAAAACTAAAATTAAATAAAAAAAATAATTTTCTCGCTTCACTCAAAAAAAAAATAACTACCAAATTATCAAATTATTAGATTACAAGTATACAAGTATTTTTCAACAACTGAATGAAAAACATAAACACATTAAACCACAAAATGTTTTTTTATTTTAAATATACTCTTAAAATTAAATATATTATGGTCTTTAAAACCAAAATTGTCAAAATATGCACGAAAAACGTTGGGTAGGTATTTTATCCCAAATGTTGAGAATATTGTTGTTCACATATCACAAAATTAACGATAGAAACTACAAAGTATGAAAATGAATTGAATTTTTGATTTTATTATAACAAATTTGTTTATTTTGATTTAAAATATAAAATTCACGAGATTTGTGAATAGTGCTCACAGTCAGTTGTAACTCTCGCACAGGTTTATCACTTTGACAGTTTGACCAACGAAGAATTAAAAACAATTAGTAAATAGGTAGTAGGTAGTCTAAATTACAACAGTTACTAACTGCCAGTAAACTTACTGGTTATTGATTTTTTTTTCATAGTGATTGTTTATAATGTTTATAGACGATAGTTTTTCTAAATAATTGTAATAAACATTGATATTGTTTTAAATATAAAAGATTTAGAATTTATTGAAGTACGGATAATATTATACATATATACATATTATATTATGCACGCTAATATAATATTATGTCATACCCACATGGCCACACACTTATATACAATATTATACATGTATACATAATTATAAATAATAATTATTAATACTATACATATTTTACAAACATGACGAGTTAAAAATGGACATGATATAAATACTATCTACTATCTAATACAACTGGTACCTAATTGATTCTCAAAATGTGTTTTGATAATCAGTGAATCATGGCTAAATATTTAGCCGTGCAGCGAATAATATTATTATACTAAAATATAGTAAAATAATATACTAGGTATCTGAGAAATGAAAATTACAAACATACAAAACATTTTGTTTTTATCACCGAATTTCTAATAGGTATACGGAGCTATACGGCCGTATACCCGCGTATCGCTGTTTATTTAGAGAGTATATTACGCTAAAAAAAAAAACTTGGAAGTGAGTAGGTATAAACCACTTTTTTCACCAACCACTGGAAATTATATCCTAGGCTGACAAATCATCTCTGTTCACAATCGTTTTTCGATTACAATGATACCTATCATTATTCATTGGATTCAAATTTAATACATCCATTATAGCCAAGAATGACAAATTAAATTAGGTACCTACCTAAATTACCGAAGTCATAAATTAAATTATGTTGGTCATGCGTGCGAAAAACTAATAATAACGCAAAACACTTTTATTTAAGTTGAAGTCAGGTTATCACTTATCATAATTATTATAAGCAATATGACGGACTATAGAAATAGGTATATACTATATTATGCATAAATATATTTATAATTCTATGGATACGAGTTGTCACTTGTCTGTTGTTTTTTGCCATTTTTCATTGGGCCCTCGATCATAGAAAAGAGATTTATTTTTATTGCGGTTTTGAATTTAATTCTTGTAATTCTATTGTGCTTGTTGTAGTATTTGCATTATAGTGTACGCCTTGCTTCCGTGATCAAGGACGAATACGAAAAAAAAATAAGGACGCCAAAAGTCGTTAATGACCCAACTCGTACAAGCTCGTACCTACTTTGCTGATTAATGTGATCCAATTTAACAGCCAATTTGTGAGTATTGAATAGAGCACCAGCCATTGAAATCACAAGTCAATAGTTATGCCTCAAGGTTAGCTAAAAATATTTTGTACTTAGATCTGTATGTTTGTATATGCCTACAGAAGTACAGACTAAAGTAGCCGTAACTTATCATCGAGATAAATCAATTATTTTTTTGATTGTACATTTATATTTTGTGCTTTCCTTTTTTAGTGAATTAATTTCATGAAAACTAGTAAAAATGAATAAGCAAAGGGCTCCATCCCAAATCAGGTACCTACTTAATTATATATATAATAATAATAATAATAGTAATTTTAATTGTATTTTAACTCCTTCGGTTCTTTCTGTTCATTTGAATACTTCAAATACTACAAATAGGTACTACAATTATTCCATGAATACTTCTGTTAAATACTTAGGTTTCTTTTTTGACAAAAGACTTAACCTGGGCTATCTCTTAATCATAGACTCCATAAACCAATAATCAGTACTCTAATTCATAATTTCTCTAAAGAACAAAACACTGATTTTCTAACAAATATTATATCTCACAATAATGTAGGGTATCCTACTCTAGATAGCCTCAAAAATGATCTTATCTAAATGTTCTATTTAACTACCTATGTCCTCTTTAATCCTTTCTTATAGCAATCATACTATACATTGTGATTTTTAACATACCAACATTATCTACATGTGCTACCTGTCACTATAATAAATTTCATTAAAACTCTTTCAACTACACTAATCCTCTCATATCCGTACTCTCTTCTCGCATAATATCTGATGACTTTCTTCATCATTTCAAATGTGAATAGCTAGTGATACTTTTAAATAATCTATAAAAACTTATTCCTCCTAAGTTCTTTAATTAAAGTAAAATCTATGAATCCTCATTTCTCTTATATTTTCCAAGTCTAATACAGTAATGCATTTACTTATTAAAGTATTATACTGTGTAGGTATTTTGGTTACGGATTGTAAAGATCTTTTAGACATTAAAAAAAAAAAAAAGTTCAACGATTGCTAATATGTTTATAAACATTCACTCTTTTTCAACAGTTTTCTATAGATTTATTGATCTATATTAATGTAATGTGTGCCTTATACAGACAATTGCTGATGGGAAAGTATTAAATCAAAATAATTCTATAACATATATTAATAATTCTTCTCGTAATTCTTTAACATAATACATTGTTATTCTGTAATGTATGAAATTACCTACATTATAGTTATGTTTTATATTGTATTACAAATCAGAGCATGCATATTTGTATAAGGTATAAATAAAATCATTGATTAAGTTTAGTTAGTAAATGTTTTTATATTGGTTGTTATATTTTAATCATGTTAGTATTTTTTTTTCAGAATAAAGTATTAACATGTTATAAAATTCTTTAAATATAGGTACTTAATTCAATATATTTCAACTTTTTTTAGTTCAAAAAACAAACAACAGATCAATACTAAAAAGAGATCCCTACAACTTGATGAATGTTACAAACCAAGTAAGTTAAAATTAATTTAATACTTATTTAAAAAAAATTATTTTTGTTTTAATGAGTTATTACAATATATTTTAATTGATTTCAGATAAATCTAAATCAAGAAAAATTGATTATAACTCAGATGTTGATATAGTTCCATTATTCAAATTAGAGTTGCAAAGCATTTTAATGAATTCTAGAAACTTTAATACAACTATAATAGATATCCTACCTTATGGGTCCAGAATTTTAGGTCTTAACATTGATAATAGCGATGTTGACTTTAGTATAAACTATGGTTAGTATTATAATTTTTATATTTTATACAGTAATAGTTATTTTATAAACTATAAAACATAAAATAACATAGTTTGACTGTAATTTTATCTTTTAACAATTAAAAAAATAAAAATAAAAAATATTTGAAGCTAAATAATGGTTAATTTAAGTATTCTTATTATTGATTAAATGCCAACACATTTAACCTATTTTATAATATATATTATACAATTTGTTTTAATTTCAAATTTCTTTAAAATCTTTTTTCATATCTATTTTTAATTTATATTTTTCTTGTTTTTATATTTTTTTAGTTTCAAAAACATCAGTTAAAAATGTTATGAAATCATTTGCTAAGAAACTTCGTCAAAGTCAAGTATTCATTAGAGTTTTGCCTTTATTCCGTGTTAAAATACCTATCATAAAATGTATTCATAAAAATACTGGTATTGATTGTGATATATCATTTAATAACATGAGTGGAGTTCATAACTCTCATTTTCTCAATAAAATTTTGAGTATAGACCCTCGTATTAAACCAGTTCTATTAAAGTTAAAGATATGGGCTAAAAATATTGGGCTAATTAATACTAAAGGATTTTCCAGTTTCTCAATCTATTGGCTAGGACTATTTAACATGCAAGTTATGGGAATATTGCCTCCCATTCTTGATTTACAAAAATCTGTTCCTGAAATTCTAGTTGATGAATGGAATTATGCATTTTCCAAAAGTAAACAAGAATATATTATTAACAAACAAGAAACATTAAGTGTTAGTGACATATTTAATTCTTTCCGTTCATTTTATTTAAATTTCGATTTTGATAAATTTGTGATAAGTCCATATATTGGTTATCCTTTACTTAAAAAAGATTTTGAAGATGTAGAAAAACTGCCTGAAGAATTATGGAGATATAAACAATTTTATAAAGAAAATAAAGAATGTCACGAGTTATTATTTTTAAATACTAGTCAATCTAAAATGTACATTCAAGATCCATTTCAACATAATGTAAATATTACAGCAAGAGTAAGACCAAGAATATTTAATAAATTTATTAATGCTTGTGTAAAATTAAAATTTTAATATGTTAAAAAGTGTAATAAATTGTATTAGTATACAATACTACATATTTTGAGTTATTTTTAGTACATGTACAATGTACATTGTGCAGTGTACATATTATTTTGGTAGCTTAAATCTGAGCTCGCATTTTTACTATTATTTATATTAAATTATTACCTTAATTTAACTTTTATCTATTATAATTATAATTAATTTTCTTTAAATTTCATTTGCAATCTTGAAATCTTGAACTTTTTTATGAGTTTATTATTTTAAATGATAAAAACAACTTATAGTATTTAAGTTTAATGGTTATGATTATTGCAGTCAAAATATAAAAAAAAAACACATTTAGGTAACAATCAAGAATTAGAAAAAAATGATTATTTATCAAGATAATGAGCATCATTATAATATCTAATTTCTGTGTACTTTAATTTTGTAGCAGATAAGCTAGCTTCGGTAGTCACTTATAGGTGTAAACATAATTATGAAATGTTCAATATATTTTTTTAATTTATTGAAAATACTGAATCTTCACTTTTCTCAACCATCCATCCACAGTAAATTTATTCCTATGTGGAAATATTAAAATTTAACCAGCTAAATAGTTGTAGATGGGCATGTAAGTACAAAAATTACTATAATGTTGAATTATGAAATAATAATAGATGCATTAGAAGAAGAAATAAATATGCAGTTAAAGCTGTAGGTCTTTAAAAGAAATTAAATAAGTACTAAATTATTTAATTTTTTTAATAAATAATTAAATATTAACCTATTAAGTTAAAATTTACAAAAAAATAAAGCATGACATTAACAACTTTGGCAATTAATGATGTAATGTCAACAACAAAAGAATTAATTAACAATATAATCTACTTTAAAATATGACCAATATAAACAACCTTTGGGTGTACATATTATTAATTTATACTTTTGTAGTAGTTTTTTTTATGTAATTTATATTCAAATATTTCTGGTGATAGTGTTCAATATCTATAAAAAAAATTGGTGTTGCTAAAATAATTTTAGTTTTGTTTTAATAATAAAAGGGTATATATATGTATAGCCAAATAGGTAGGTAATTCAAATACTATAATTATATTTATATTTATCTATAAAAATAATATCGTCTTTCTAAAAAAACTTAATCTTCTAGTAATATCCCCCCCCAATATTTAAGGTGTTGCTTGAGAAACACTTGTACCTTAGGTTACATCAGTGGTAATGCTATTCGATGTGGATTAGTATGATTCACTTTTCGGTAGGTTTTAAAACGAGTAGTATATTTGAAAGCTTATCTGCAAAGTTTGCATGTAAATAAACAATGGGCGTTTTTTGGTATAATACAACTATTGTTTATTCAACATAGCTATAATAGGAAAGTTGTTGACACAAACTACAAACATGGTACAAATTAGGTTTATTTTTATAGTGACTGCTATGTGTATCAATAAAATCATACATAAAACATACTATTTATTAGATAAACATAATTCATACGTGTAGGATCACATAATGGTTCTAATGAAAACCTTTCATCACACTCAGAAAATTTTAATAATTTTTTTAATATTTTTAATGATAATTTGCACATACTAACAAATTGTCATAATCAATAATTATAAGTATTTTATGTTTTATTAATCAGTACATACATAGTGCATCAGTCATAGTCAATTTCCTGATTATTTTCAATACTTAATTTCTTTTTTCTTTAATAATAATAATTTAAGCAATTTTTATCTAAATTTTGTATTTTATAGATACTGTGATGTAAAATCATTAAAGTTACTAGTTTCTATATAATAGAAACAATACATGAGTACTTTTTTTTTAAATTTAATTTTAAGAAGCTTGAGGGAAATGTATAAAATAAAACAAATAATAACATTTTTTATAAATTAAAAAGTATATAATATATTTATGCAGGTAAATTTAATTTTAATACATATACACAAATATTTTAACAGATGAAAGATGAATATTTAATTTTAGAATACGAATAACTAATGTTTATTTCCAATTAAAAACAAAATAACAATACCTAGTTAATCTTAATAAATATATATTAAAATAAGATGATAAAGTTAACAAGTTAAATACCTTCACCATAATATATCTTTAAACCAGGATAGTGTAGTATTTGCTTCTTCTAAAAAATAACATTAAAAATAAATCAAATTAAACAATATGATAATTATATATATAAAAAAAAGATTCACATCATGTTAATAGAACAAAAGTAATTAAATGTTAGGATTTTTTAACTTAAAAAAAAGGCATTTAAAATAAAGCACAAGCCAATGTATATTGATATGGAAATAAAAATTGGCTTTTAAAAAATTCAAATACATAAAAAACACTTTGTAAGTTATTAATAAAAATAGGAAAAATATGTAACTAAAAAAGTAGTAGTAAATCAAAATAAAAAGTTAAATATCATACTTAACATATCTAGTATGAATCAAATTTATAAGTGGCATGGTACCATAGACCAATAATAAAAAAAAAAAAAAATAAAATATAAATATTTTTATACTTTATTTTATACTATTTACTTAAGATTTTTTACCTGTAGTTTTAAGTGAATTTGCTCCTGATGCTATAGAATTATCCTGACCACTTTGATGGAGTTGCATTTGTGACATATGTCTCTGTTCTTGATCAGTAAACAATTCAGCATCTCTTCTATACTCTAAACTATGCAATTCTTCTAGTCTAAAGTTATTTAAATAAATAATAATTTTAATAAATAAAACAACAAATAAATAGACACCCCCTCCCTGGTTTAATGTTAAGCCAGTTTTTGAAAAAATTGATGATTTTATTTTGTTATAATTCAAAAATGAGTTACCGCAGAAACTTGGAATTTCTTTACATTGAAAGTTACTCGTAGTCAATTAATATATTTTATATTTTATTTTTAATTGCAATTGAATATTAAAAAAATCATGTAAACATTAGAAATACCTGTAAATAGCTTTAAATTGGTCTAAATATTTAGTAAATTGTATTGAATATAGAAAATATTATTACTAATTTATTATTAGTAATATGTAACAGTAGAATGTTGCAAGTTTCAATTAAAACTACTTTTGAAGAATACATCAACAATAATAGAAGTAAAAAAAAAATTTCAAATATCTATTAATAGCTCAAAAACAGTTAAAAATACAAACGGATGGTGAAAATTTAAAGTAATTATGGTTATTTATTTTTTACAACAAAATAACCTAATTAATTTGGTCAAAAACTGATTTCTGGAAATATTCTCTGCATAGAATAGGTACATAAATTATATTTAAAAAGTTAAAAAGTTAAGTGGGTCATTGATGCAGATATATTTAAATTTGTCAGCATAGATTGATAATAAAATTATAATAATTTTTATTTTATAATAACGAAAAGTAAAAATGACAGGTGTACAATTATTATATTATTGTTATTATTATTAATTTTACTACTAAAAGTTAGGAATTTAATTTTATAAAAACTTTACTTGTCATCCATGATTTTTAAATCAATTTTTTCATCAAACAAATTTGATGTACCCAATTGCGACTTATTGTCAGATAAAATTTGAATTTGTCTGATAGAATTTGATAGTTTCAATTGCAGCATATCACGTTCTTCTAATAACTAAACATTACAAATACATATTATATTAAAACATGGAATTGTAGAAAAATTAACTTTTTAATTATTTACCCGGGTCAATTCTATAGTTAATTCGTCACATCTAACATCTCTCTCATGTACAGCTGTTAATGCTCTGTCCAGTTTTTCTTGAATTAATTTTATATCATCAACATTTCGATTTAAATTATCCAATTTTGATATTTTAACAGAAAGAAATTCAATTAATCGATCACGCTCAGCAATGGACCGCTGTAGCTGTTCGTTTTCTCCATTTTTTAAAATAGAGGATTGTACTGTTTCTTCACTAGAATTTAGAGATCTATTTATTGGTTCCTCAGGAATACAAGAATTGCTGTCTTTAACAATATTATTTTGAGCTAGTTCTTTATGAAGTTCATTGGTAGATTTATTACTTTTAACAGATATGAATTCTAATAATGTTTGTGTACAAGATTTTAAGTCAGACATTAAATCAATTAGTACATCACTTGAAGAAACTTCAATATTGCATATATTAGTTAAAATAGAAGTAACTAATTCATGAATAGTTTGAACACAAGTTTGTAATCGTTTAACTTCCGATTCTTCTAAATTAGGACCATTAAAACTGTCACAGCATTTAGCTTCAACTATTTTATCCAATTTTTTAGATTGAACAATAACCCAGTCACTATCATTTTCAATTGCTGGCCATTCGCTTAACACTCTTGAATAAGCTGAATCAATTAAATGTTGAGTTTCTTTTAATTTCCCTTTTAGAACTGTATTTTGTTCATTAATGTCTATAGAATCTGTATCTGTATCATTCAAAGATTTCTGATCATCCAGATTACTTTTAAGCTGATCATAATCATTTTGCAATATTTCATGTTTTTCCTTAAGTGCAGACAATTGACGATAAGCTTCGAGTTTTTCACCCATGAGATTTTCAATTTCTGATTGACAATGGATTATATCTGCTTCATGAGTTTCATTTTCATTGGAATATTGATCATTTAATTGTTTGTACTTAGAATTTGCAGATTCTAAATCATTTGTCAAGTTAACAATTTTTTTTTCTAAGTCAATCGTTTTAGCGCGACATTCTTTAAATCGAGATTTTAAATTTTTGTAACGTACTAGCAAAATCTTTGAATCTCCATTTTCTGTAGAAGTCATTATTTCTGGGTCTAGTCTCTTCAAACATACATCCTCAGACACTTTTTTTTTATCTTTATCGTTTTCTATACTTTGAATAAATTCGTTTTGTGAGCTTAAATTTGAATATTTATCAGTTTCCTGTTCAATAGGTTGTTCTACTGTTTTTGATGAAATCAAACTCTGGAGTTCATTAATTTGATTGTTTAACAGTTTATTTTCATTTTTTATTTCATGAATATGGAACTCAAGTGTACTTATAGAATTCAGTAACTCTTCGTCATTTTTCTCGTTAATAATAACCAAACCCAAATTTTTTTGAATATTTTTTAAAAATTGTTTAAACATATCGTTTTCATTTTTAATAGATTTTATATTTACATTTTCTGAAGATAGAAGACTGTTTACTGCAAGACCATTTAAATCTGTTAATACTTCTTTATTTTCATAAGTACAAGAAGACATATTTAATTGTAATGTATGATTGTCATTTTGTAAGTTTTCTATTATTTTGAGTAGTTCGTTATTTTGTTTATGATATTCATTTTGTGTGGATAATTTAACTTTTTCTACAGCTTCAGATACAAATTTTTCAACTTCAGAACGGTCAATTAATTGTGCATTAGAACGTTTTTGAGAATTATTTAAATTAATAATATATTCTAAAATCTGAATAGAACCAAAGATAATTTTTTTAAGATAAATTTGTAGTTCACTATCATCAAGAATGGTATTGTTGCAAATTGCATCAATAACTTCAATTACATCAATGTCAACCTCAACATCAAAATCGTCAAAAGAAAATAATGATGCCAGACCCATCAAAACACAACGAAGTATATGTATGTTTTGATTTTGTACGTTCGATTTGATTACAATTTTATTTATTAACTCGTAACACTTTTGAAGTTCTACATCACAGTTTCGTACGACAGTATTAATTTGTTTATTACTTTGAATAAGATATGCTAATCTCTGATTCAAAACATTTATTTCTTTATTTAATGATGCAACTTGCTGTTGTAAAAGTGAACAATTGCTTTCAGACTCTTTTAAAGCTTTGACTTTTACTTTAAGCAGTTGTTTTTGTTTTTGGTATCGGTCTGATAATAATTTATTATCTTCCATCGTAATATTAGTTCCATTTAATTTATCTGAAAGCATATTATTCTCATTCTTAACAATTTCTAATTCATTAGTTAATTGTGTAGACAGTGTATGCAATTCTGTAATAGTATTATTTAACTTTAATATTTCTGTATCTCTTTTACTAAGACAATCATTTAACTCTAAACGTTCACATTTAAACGAATTATTTTCTTTTAAAACAAAATTTAATTGATTAGTTAATTCATTTACTGACATAGAGAGATCTTTAAGTTTGTTGCTATAAGTTGCTATTATTGCTTGATCATCTTCATGTTGTCGAATAAAATTTTTTTTATTTTGTTCGTACTCATTTGAAGCTTCTTTCATAGCTTTTTCAAAAGTTTCACGCATGTTTTCTATAACTGCCATCAAATCAGAAATACGTTCTTGATGTGTGTCATTATCAGCTTTTAATAATTTTACATTTTCCATAGAATTTTCAATTTTTTCAGTTAATTTAATATTGGCATCATTTAACTCATTGTTATTCATTTTCAATTCATCGATTACTTTTTCCAAGAGAGTCATACGTTCTTTATCATTAAGGTATGCATCTTTCAACTGAATCCAACGACTTTCTGTCTGTTGAGCATCCGTTATTTGATTTTGGAGTTGTTGATTTAATTTTTCATTTTCAAGATTTAAACGTTGAATCTCAGATTCTTTTTCTGAAAAAAAAAAATAATAATAAATAGTTTATTTAATAATAGTACTTAATATTATGTAATCAGAATAGTTTAAAAGATATATAACAGAGGTAGCCAACATGAAGTATTCGCGAACCACATGGACAAATACAATTATGCCAAGAACCAAAATGTTTATAAATACATTTTATATAATTTGATCAATTTTAATAAATGCTTACCAAAAAATTTAAATTTATAATAATAGAAAGTACATTTTGATTTGATAAATAATATGCAAGCAACATCTGACTATGATGAGAGTTACATGCGGTTTGCAGACCACAATTTTGCCACTCCCAATATATATAAGGTTAATAGTTATTTTTAGTTTTCTAAGTTATCTGAAAATACTTTTTTATGTGTTTTTATAATTGTCATATAGATATAAGAATAACTTAGGACCTTGTATTAATGTTTCAAAAATGTTGACCTAAAGATAAATATTTTATTTTCATTAATTGAAAAATAAATTTCAAATTTCAAATTATTATAAATAGCTCAAAAAGAGTCAAAATATTTAGAAAATTATATTTTTTGTACGAAATGTAAACATAGGCACTGTGTAAATTAAGGTAGGTATCAACGGTTATTATTTTTTAAATTACAAAAAAAAAAAAAAATTATTTGAAGTAAAATATTTATAATACGAGTGAATATCCGATGTCTTCAAACAATTAATGTGACTTTCTAGTATCCTTTTTATTTTTGCTAAAGATAAATAAACTAATTAAGAATGTTGTAATACATTTTTAAATCTTACCTATATATTATACAAATTTTGTCAAAATTCTAACTTTAAATGCTTATAAAAAAATATTGTATATATTAAAATATATCAATATTTTTAAAATTTTAAATGAGCAACTTACTAAGAGCAGTGCCGCAATCAGACATCATGAAGTGGGTGTGCAAACCTTAATTTAGGGCTTAAATATAATTTTAACATTTTTAACACACCGATTTGGGGGCTTGTATACATATTACATTGATTTGGGGCAAATGTACAACACACATTTTGCACACCCAGTAGTTGCGGCACTGACTAAGAGTTGTACTATATTTTAATTTATTTTTACCCATTCATAAATATTTTATAAGCAATACTAAACAATTTAATTGTTTATAAATAGTTTAAAAAGAAACAAAATATTTTGAAACATATAAAATGATAATACAAACACTTCAATTACTGCACTTAGAATATAAAATGAAATGTTAACTAAGAACATTTTTAATTATTTGGTAAAAAAAAATACTATATCATTTTTATTTAAAATTAAATTCGAGACAAACAAACTTTAACTACTAAGAATATTTTTGTTTAAAACATAATGGAAGTTAGTAAAACTGTTTTTTAGTTAATAGTTTAGTTGTATACTTAAAAATTTGCATAATATTTACTGTCAATTTCCATTAATAAATTATCATTTTCTTGAAACTGCGTTGATTTACTCTCCAACAAAGCTACACGGCTTGATAAAAAATCATTTTCTTGTTGTAAGCTTAGCAATTCTTTTTCCATATCTAATACATATATGCATGTATAAATAATATGATTAATAGTTAAAAAAAAAAAAAAAAAAAAACAACTTACCACCAATAAGATGTTTTGAAGTTTCTTGATGGTGTTCTAGAATCAACTTCTTCTAAAAAACAACAACATTTTTTTTTATTATTTTAGACTTCTAAAATATCATTAACTTGCCTAGATTTTGCATATTTGTGTTCAGCAGTTTAAATTTTGTATAGTAATTTTATTTACTTAAATTATCCTAATATCAAACTTTTACTTAATAAGAAAATAAGAACACCCTCTATATTTTTTATACATTTTTTTTACAATATTTTAAACCTCAAATAAGTCATGAGAATTTTTAAATTTTTTATATTTTACATATTTATAAATTGCTTAAGAATTAAAATTAAAAAACTCACCTAAGATAACACACAGATAATGTTCTTACCAAAAATTTAATAATAATAATTAAGTTGTCTATTTTCCCTATTTTTAAGGGTTACTAAATAAATTTGAACTACTTAACATACAGTTTATGTATAGATAATGTGTAAGATAGAAAAAACAAACGCATGTGTTACATTTTTTTAAATATAATGACACATTATTATCTTATCGAAATCTCAATACTTATGAAAAAAATGATCAATCATTAAACATTTTATGCATCTTCAAATATTTAAATTATAGGCTTTTAACAAAAATTAAACTGAATTTTGTTTTAGTTAATAATTAATAAAAGAAAAATATTCAATTTCCCAGTTAACCTATACTATAACTAATACAGCACAGCCAATATTATATTAAGCAGGTTTGGTTATCACAATTTATTGTTATAAGTTATAAATTCTAAAATAAACACTAAATTATAGTATTAAACTAATTTATGGTTATATTTTACTTATATATGAATTGTATTTAGAATACAAATTTTTCTTAAGTAAACCATAACAGTTAAATTTTTTTACAAATAATAAAATAAAAGCAGTGAAAATGATTGTTAAACTTTAATAACACCAGAAGAAAATAAATTAAAATGTGTACATATAAGTATTGTTTTCATTGCATACAATTGCTATTGAAATACATTTCAAATAAACGTAAATTGAAACTGATAACCTAGGCAACTGAATTAAATAAATACTTATTAGTATTTTCTAAATATTTACTCACTTCATTCTCATAGCTTAAACTTAAATTTTCAATTTCTGATTGTAGACTTATTTCATTTTTTCTTAGTTCATTATTTTCTTTTTCAATTTTAATATTTTTTTTTTTTAATTTATCACAGAGTCGGTGAACATCCTCTAAGCTAAATAAAAAGTAAATGATATTTGATATGTTAATAATAAACGTATTAATTCTTATTTTGTACTAACCTATTTTTTAATTCTTCTGCTTCTTCTACAATATTATTAATTTTTTCAGTACATCTTAAACGTTCTTCATTGATGATTTCTATATTTCTTCTTTTTAACTCTTCTACTGTTTCTAAATGTAATTTTTTATTTTGCACTATAGCTTTGTTTAATGCTTCAATTTTATTAATTTTTAATTGCAATGACATATCCTTTTCAGTAATATTATTCTATTTGTATACATATATCATATATAAAACAATAAAGTAGGAAACTAATTAGTATTTAATAAATATTTATTTATGTAATTATATATAACACAACTTACACGATAATTTTCAAGTTTTTCATTTAATTCAACAATTTGACTTTTTAAAGATTGTACATTTCTTTCATTAAATTGTGCTGAAATAATATCTTCCTAAAATATAAAAATATACTTAATCAAATTTTAATATGATAACACAAGAAAGAAATACAATATAATATATTTTATTCAACTGAAAATATATTAGGTTTAATTATAAATTTATTATGATATTTGAAAACATCAATGGTTGTTTTTTAAATTCATTATACTATAATCACTAAATTTATAACTGAAAACTGGTTTAAAATTTTAATTGGTAAACTCACTAGATCACTAAGATTTGTATACATCAACTATTATATTTATTGTGACATCAAAATTAAGTCTTAATCAATTGTGTTTTTTACAATTATTATTATACCAATGTAAATAGTATAATTTTATTTTGCATATTCTACTAAAACTATGGATCGTATCAATTATTTAATTTGCATTTGTAATAATTTAAATAAATAACTTTAATAACATTATTTATTTGTCAATGTAATTGACCAATGTTAAAAAGAGGATACAGATAAATAGGTAATATTTCTAATATTTGTCGATTTGGTTTTCACAAGATTAATATATAATGTAGATTTATTGATGCCCTATTGTTACTTGTTTTATATTCAACTTTATAGTCACTACTATGAAAGAAATACATTTAACATTCAAATTAATTGTGCTTTATTTAAATATTCATAACAATATTAAAATCAAAAAATATTTTGTCATTCAATTTTGTAAATTTATTAGAAAAATTATTTTCATTTAATTTATTTAATTTGTATGTTTCTAAACATGATATAGATTATAGAGAATAAAAAATTATTAAAAAAAAATTGTTTATTTAACTATTTTAAATTATACATAAATCCAAATCTTGCCTATAAACTATAATAAATAATCAAGTCATATTTTAAACACTAAAGTCTAAAGTATAATGTGGTTATTCATTTAATATAAACCAGTTAATTTTTAATATAATTAACAATTACTATTACCAATGAGTATATAAAAAATAAAGAAAAATAGTAAAAATGTAATAATTTTTTTGGTTATAGTTACTAACTCAATTTCTACTAGAACTTTTATATTCATATTTAAAGAAAGAACTATAAAACTTTTATTGATTAAAGACAAAATTAATACTAGATAACTTAAATATTTAACAGGTAACAAAACTTACATAATATGTCGTATTAAGTTTCTCTTTTTCATGTTTTTGCGCATCTAAATTGTCCTCATTTACTTGATCATCATTATTAAATTTTTGCTCATCTATTTTACTATTTTCAACTAACTTTCTGTAATAAAAGTACGGTTATTATAGCATAATACATTTAAAAATTATAAGTTAAAGAAGTTGATGATTAATAAAATTTGATTGAAAATTGTATGTTCAATTAATTTTTACCAAAACTATTACAGACATTATAAAGGAAGACGTTATTATAACATTATATTATATACAATTATTATTATAACTTATAAGTCAGTTCAAATAATATATGATAAAATGATATAAATAGTTCTTTATATATTTTTTTTTTGTTTTGATTTAAAGAAAATAATAATTATTTATAAATAAAATGTTATTTTATGTATACAATGTTGTCAAAATCATGGTGGTTTCACTTTTATTTTTAATTCTATTAAATACTATTTATGAATAATCCTGTATTTAACTTTAGTTTTAAGCCTATATCAATAAATGTTTACTATATTATAAAATAAATTACTATTGTGAAGTGTTACAATAGATAGTTGAAATATATAAACTTAAGAAAATATTGACAATGATAAAAAAAACAAACTCATGTTTAATTAAATTTGCTCAATTTTTTTAATACATTATTTATAACTTTAAAATTTAATTCTTTAAAGTGATATTCTAGTTTTAAAATGAACAAGTTGAATTTTGATCCAAACCATTATTTTTATAGTTTTAATGGGACCGGTCCAGTGTGTGATCTACCAATAAATGGCTGGTACATTGTATTTATGATCTACCAACCTTTTTTAGTACACCTTATAGTCATAATTTTTGGACCGATCCCTAAATCTTTTATTAAATAGTATCAGTCAGTTTAAAAATAACATAATTCATAAAATAGGAATTTTACATAAACCAAAAATAACTTAATAACCTGAGATATTTTATGTTAATTTTGTAGTATTTCAAATTCGAATGGCCTACCTAAGTACATTTTAAAATATAACTTTTACAAAAATGGTGAAATGTTGTTTTTGAAATTACCAATTCAATTAAATTAAAAATAATATTAAATAATAATTAATATCATACCTATCATTTTCTAAAACTTGTCTGAATAACAAAATCTTCTCGCTATTATCAGAGATAACACTATTACTCTGTATTGACTCCATACTTTCCGCTGATGTAATAGGCAAAGGTGTATTACACCGACTAGAAGATGTGTATCTACCGTGATATTTTTCTAATCGTTTAGCAAGTTCCTAAAAATAAAACAAACATCTATTAAATTAGATATAGAAAAAACTTTAATACAACTATGTTATTTTTTATATAAATTTTATTAAATTTAATTCAGTACTAATTAATATATGAAGTTTATTTTTAGTAAATAATAATATCCCATTTTAAAATCTAACTCAGAAATACGAAAGATGTTCAATCATACCTTAAAGATAAATTCTAAACAAGATAAACTATCATTACAGTAATAATAACAGAATTCTAAACAAGATAAACTATCATTACAGTAATAATAACAGAGTAATTAATAATCAGGGGTTATAGCATAACCCCTAATAAATCTAATAAATCTTGAAATAGGCAATATACTTCTTGATTATAATCTTTTAGATAGCAACTTAAATTTTAGATTTAAATTGTTATAAAAATAAATAAGTAAATAATTTTATAATCTTAAATTAAATTGATCTATAAATAATACTATTATAAATAATCAGAAACACAAATCTGTAAACTTTTTTTCATATAATATCCTTTATTAAACTAGGATTTATAAAAATTTAAAATGAATATACTTTTACCGCAAACTATTAAATATAGTACTAAAAATTTAAATCTTGAAATCTCTTGAAATAGACACTAAAAATATATTTTATAAGAATTAAAATATTGTATTGTTTTTTTTTTTTAAATAAAACAAAAAAGCTCTTATTTTCTTAAGATAAGATCTAATTAAAAAGAAAATTTTAAGTAAGTAATACATAGGTAGGTCCTAGATTTTACATTTAAATGTACAATTGTAATTTTATTTAAAAAATACTGTAAATAAGAGTAACTCAGTTTTCAAGAATTAAAGTTACAACAACTGAATACAGTGAGTTCCGCTTAATGTGAAAATTGATTTATAGAACCAACCCTTTATTAAAATCAACCAGTTAATAGAATTAAAATGACCTACACAAAAGTGATCACATCAAGCGGAATTCACTGTATTTTAAAAATATATGACTTATCAGAAATCAATGTTTTTAGATTCAATAAGTGATGGAATTTTGTATAATACTAAATATTATATACATTTTTTAGAGCAAAGACATTCATTAACTCTTGAAAAAATTGTGGATAGTATACAAGTTTAAATTTAATACTGAATTTATTCAAACTGAAAAATTTGAAAAATAAAAACAATGAAATAATTGAGAAATTACATACTAGTATAATTGTTTAATTATTTCTGTTAAATAAATGTATTAGTTAATATTTATTTAGTTTAATTGTACTGCCATCCTTTTCTATAAGTTATTTAGTTTAACATTTATTGATTAAATTCCAATATAAGTAATAAAAAAGTAATTTAACAATTAAAAAAAAAGATTACTAAATTTTGTACCTATAAAAATATTCAATTATTTAACACAAATGCATTTTAATGAGTTAAAGTATGTAAGAATACATACAATATTTTAATATCTAAAATAATTGCATTTAATAAATTTAAAATATTCAATTTAATTGGTAATATATTTTATTTATAAATATAAATAATATATAACATTTTTTTTTATTAATTTATTTCAAAAAATATAGAAACAGGTAATAGTTGTTATTTTTATTTCAAATAAATAATATTATTTAAATAATAAATCCAAAATGAATTGTTCATGTTAAATCTATAAAAAATAATCTTGTTCATATTTAAGTATACTTCTTATATTAAAGTTATAGTTGTCAAGAATTCAATTATCTTTAAAATTTAACAGGATACTCTACAGGCATAAGCCAGAATATGACAAAATATAATACCATGATAGGTAAATATCAGTCGGTGCTTTGTCTTTTCATTGGTTTGTGCACTAAATTTTAGTGATTAGATCTTGGAGGGGTCCAAAAGCAGATTAATATAAATCAACGGGAATTCAGAAAATAATTACTAAAAAATATAACATACAGCAAATTCTGCTTAATGTAACAACACTAATATAATTACAAGTATTGAGAATTCATTAAAAAGAGGATTTTATTTTATCAATACATTCTAAGATTGTGATTAAGTTTTAAAAAAGCAATTGTACTAAAACATTGAATTCATTAGGTAACAATAATTATAGTAAGTAATACTCATATACCTACATTCTAAAACATGAATAATCAACATATGAATTATTTTTCAAGAAATTAAATAATACTAACTTGAGCCTTAAGTTTTATCTGATTTGTTGTTAACTCCCCATCATTATCATCACTATTATTTGTGCTTTTCTGTTCCATATTGGCAAGGCTTCTTGATGTGTTAGTTTTCTGTTTTGTAATTTATTCCAAAATACAATTTACTCTATGGCAGCTTAAAGTACTGTAGAAAAATAGGGAATAGCTGTAATTTTTTAAGTAAATCATATTGAAAAACACTGCATTAAAACAAAATTAAGCAATTAAATATTTAAACTTTAAATAATGACGATTTTAATGGTTACTATTTGTGAGAAAATTACACAACTAAAAATGAAAAACACTATGTCTTATTGTTTTCGGAATTACGGCGATTATGTGTAGCTTTAGGTATCTATTATCTATTAATTAATTATAATATTACAATCAATGTTTTAGAGGCACGTCATAACACAACATATTAAGTACGAAATACGAATAAGCAAATGGGTAGGTCTAAAGCCTCCAAACACGGTAAGTATTAAGTGATTGTGAAAGAGATAAGCCTTAAAAACACCACGAAATCATTTTTGAAATTGTAATTGATAATGCATACGACATAATGATAATTTATGGTAATCAGCCGCACTTTGCAACGACAATGATTATGATTGGATGTTAATCATTTACCAGTTTATATTTTCATAATATTATCGGTAAAATCATAGCTTAAAAAATTACCTAACTACTAGCTAACAATTTAAAATAATCCGTATCATACTAATTTATAGTGTTTGTACCCTTAGTAGTTTGGGTCAATTATACTTCTATAGGTACTATTAAAACATGGAAATATAAAACATCGAATAATGAATTTAAGTAATAAAGGTATAATATCCAAATTGAAATTGTAATCAAGATATGTGTTACGTAATCGATGTTCTTGGTACAATGATTTCATGAAACACGATTCTTATTATTTTAATCGTGGTTTTTGTATACATTTATTAAATTTGTTTTGTATCCGGTTAAGAACATTTTACCATATAAAATGGAAGAAATTGATGCAATAATATTTTGTACTCTAAAAGAGATTGGTTGGTAAGTGTCTTTTATTTAATTTAAATTTTAGATAAAATAAAATTTATGTATTTATTATTGGTAGGTATTATTATATAAGTAGGTACATTTTCTAAATATAATTTTTGGTGGGTATGTATTGGTATTTATTAGATAGGTAGGTACTTGTCAAAAATGTTTCCCAACAACTTTTGATTATGATTAGGACTTTCAAAAGTTTGAAATTTGGCATATTATTCAGTACATAGAAAACCTAATCATTTTTTATCAAAATATTCTTTTGAATGCAGTTAATATGTATCACTTGGATTAGTTGAATTATACCTGATTTTTGGAAAACTATATGATAAGAATATCGCTAACAATTTTGTATTAGGCATTCAATTTTTTAATATAATAGACTATTATTATCTAATAAATAACACCTTTAAAACCAAAACAAAAATATATTTGAGTTAAGTAATAATTGTTATAGGTAAAAAGTATAGAGAATTCATTGGTCTTCAAAAATTAATGCTAGTGTAACAACATGATTTTTATGTACAAACCAATCATCCCAATTTGGTTGATATACATTTTAGTGCCTACCTAATAAATATTTTAATTAAATTTTTATGAATTAATGATTTTTTTTATTAGTTATATTTTAAAATGTATTTCTTTGTTGTGTAGCATATTTCCAAACTGCCACTTATTGAATATATTTTATTTATGTTTTCATACTACTAAATTTGAATTTTTAGTTGTTTTTATCAATATAATTTATTTTAGTAATACTCCATCAAATGATAAATGAATAAAAAGAATGTATTTCTACAAGATTTTGAAAGAACTAAGAAAAAGTTCATAATTTTATAATATGTGTTCAGTGCTTATTGGTATTAAAAATATTTGTTTTTAGTAACACTTGAACTTTTTATAAAGTTAGTTAAAGGTTTTGAAATAATGTGGCTTATTAGAGATTGCAAGAATTTAAATTTATCTAATGAACTATATTTTTAAGTAACCAAAGTTTTTTTTTTTCAGTGAATTCTCAGAAAATGAAACTGACTTTACAAATATAACTCAAGAAAATTTAATAAAATCTATAATAATGTGCTTACAAAAAATTCAACCATCAATAAACTTATCTTTTACAATTCCTCGATCTATGTCTGCTAGATATCAGTATGGTATCACTGTTGCAGATGCTTGTAAGGTAAACCTATTACTATTTTTTAATATTTCATATATATATATATTTATGACATATGTAGGTATTAATCTGTTTATGACATTTTTATATAATGACCATAAAAGTGTAATAACTAATGTTTATTTTAGTGAATTTAGACAAATCAGGTATCTATAATATCCACATTCCACATAGAGTCCATATTATTGTTGGTTTATGAAAACAATAATTTTCCACTTAAATTTTAAGTTGCAGCTTTTTGGACAAACGTTACTCAAATTAGTACTGTTTAATGCAGTGGTTCTCAACCTTTTTTGGTTCACAGCCATCAAAATGTATATACTATATGTATAGTATATACATCTCGATGTTCACGGTACACTATTATACATCACAAATTTTCACGGCACACTCACGCACTTGACAACCACAACAACTTCGGCAACTTTGCCGAAAATACTGTTTTCAAAATTTAATAACAATTCTTGTGGCAACCGGTTGAGAACCACTGGTCTAATGACTATTGGTCATATAATTAATTATTAAATTAGTATTTAAAGAATGTAATTTATTATTATTGATTTATATTTATTTATAAATCCAACAGACAATATCCAATTTACAATAAAGTTATAATAATTATAGTAATAACTAATAGTAATATAATGAAGCAACTACCAAATTTCCAAATAATGAAAATTAAAGTAAAACATTAACACAAATTATTCACTATTAATTATATAAATATATAAACTTAAAAGTAGGATAAAGAGTAGAAATGATATACTTAGTACAAAATTAATATTAAAGAATGTAAAAATCAACAAATATTTTATTTTTAATTCAATATATTATATTTATAATACATATTATAAACTTATAATAAATGTTTTTTTTCAAAAATTTTAATTTTTTGATTATTTAAATCTTAATTTAAATGATAAATTTCTGAGTTGTTAAAATGTATGTACTAATGGTAATAGTCTTTAAAAATGGCTTAAAAAAATATAAAACTGATGTATTATTAATGTCTACATTGAGTCAATATTTAAAATTATAAAATATTGATTGAATAAAAATTCCTCTCTCTGGACGACTTATATGGCAATTTTCAATATCCAAATGATCCAATTTAGCCTTGTGTGATTTTTTTTGTGGGGCTATCTAAAATTCTTAGTTTACACTAACTATCCAAGAATCCTAGCTCAATCAACAAATATATTTTCAAGCTGCCACCAACAAAACATCCATTGATATGATGGTAAGAGTTAAGACTTAAGAAAAACTTAAAAATTTTACTGTCTTGATTCATTGTCCAGAAAGGAGGGCATCTTAATTATATGATTTTTAAAACAAAAAGCTTTAAATGTCTCTTCATAACACAGGAAAAATATTAAACTAATGTATCTTATTCTGATTATGTGATTAATTTTTAAAATAAAGTAGTTTCCTTGCCACACTCTATATTTGGATAAAAATATTGATTTACTATATAACACTACTTAAATAGAATGAAAAGTGTAAGTATTTAAAAGTAAGGTTTTTGAGTATACTTAAATATTTCAAAAATTATAATTTAAATTAATTAATTATAGAAGTGAGTATGCCTGATGAATTATATACCTAATAGATGTTAGCCAATATCCAATAATATTAGTCATATATATTTATTTTTATCTAACAAGTTTTTTCTATGATTTAAATACATGTTTAATTATTTTCAGTTGTTTTGTTCTACTTTTATCTAATATATAGTTTTATCCTATTGTTATATGTTTGTTTTTTTATTTTTAATGTTATTGGTTATTTAAATCACAACAATTTATATTAAGTAGATAAACTTATTTAGTAAATGCTCTATTTATAATCTACTAATTATATTAAATTATTTTAGAAAGTTGGTTACAAGTCTGACATAGGATATCAAACAATTTTATATGGAAATATTAAAGATATGAGAAGAATATTAATGTTTTTAATTGAAAAATTACCTAAAGAAGTTGAAAATATCATAGAATTTAAAAGTATGTAATATGTATTTATACTGTTAAAACAAATTATTAAATACTTCACTTTTATTGAATATTTTACAAGTGTTGAAAATTATAATTGGTGAAAAATAATTATTGTTACTAATTAGGATTATTGATCAATAATTTGCATTTTAAATATTAACTTGGTAAAAAATATATGTTTTTTTATTAAATTATTAATTAATTCAACAGTGTTCCTGCAGTATTATTGCATTGAATCCTTAATGGATATCACAGTGTTTATTTTCTCAATGAAAAATTATATACATAAAATATATCTAACATTAGAATATACTATATTTTTAACTTAATTTAATTTACATTTATATCATTTATAAAGTCTTATCAATACCAAAAAAAGCTACTTAAATATGTTAAACTATAAATCTTTTACAGCTTATTTTATTACCTTGAATTTTATTTTATTCATACAAAACCAAAATTACTACTAACATTTTTTTTATGTATTTGTATTGAAATCCTACTTTTAATACCTAATACTACCCTGTATAATTAAAACAATGTTATAATACAATTTTAGAATATGAATAACTTATAAAACATTATCATAAAGTTTAAAATTAGTATTGTACCAAAAATAAAATTATGTTTTAAAAAAAATGTTTGACTTTTTTTTTAATATCAACTATACTTATAACAAAAAATAATATGTGTACATTAAGATTTACTTGTAGGTAATAATATTTTATTTGCAAATAAAAAAAAAAATTAACAACCTCTTATTAGGTGTAAAATATATAAATATGTTTTTATGAATTCTAATTGCAATATTTAATATTTATTATTTGGTTTTGTTATTTAGGTAAACGATGTACAATATTAGAAAAACTTAAAAAAAGTTTATCATCCGATAGAAAACAATTGAACTCTTCATTATTTTCAAACTTTTCATATGTCTCTGTATTTTTAGAAACAGGAATAACTCTACCAGGACATAAAAGAAACTGTACACCTGCTGGTAAGGTTTATCATTTATAGATCATACTTGATTTAATAAATTAATTTTGTTACTTCTACTTCTACTGCTGAGCTTTACAAACCATTTTGGCCCTTGGCTTTCAAAACAATTTTATTCATCCTGCTGTTAAACTTTGTTTCTTCAGTTTTGTGTACCCATTTGTTGCAAATCTTTCTTTACCTTAGTAGAGAAATCTACTCTAGGTAACTTCGCTTTCTAGTCCATTCCATTCTTAAATACATCATGCGTTTAAGTATTCTTTAGACATCATAACCTAATTACCTAATCCTACATGACTTTAACTTCACTATATTTTCATTCTATATATTTTGTTCTGTTTTATTGTTACTCATCGTCATCTACCTACCTCCATACTTTTCCCAACATTTGTTTTAAAATATGTTTATCCTATTGTCATCTGATTTTGATAATATTCAAGTTTCAGCTCCATAACATAGTATGAAGTATTAGATTTAAAGAGTGTAATATTAGTTAAGTATGCATGGTTACCAGCCATAATTTTTCTTTTTATTTCTTCCGACTTATTATTACTCTTAAAGAAGCACCAATTTAAACAAAATTCTTTATAGTTCAAAGTTATTTTAGCAAATTTTTATTTTTTGCACCTTTTGTATCTACTGCAGATAGATAGTTTCTTGTATTTAGTTTTGCAATTGTAAATTATCAATGCTATGTATCTTCCTTGTTTTCGATATTATAGTAAGTCTCTCTCATAAAACCTTTGCTTCTTGCTATTGTTACACTATCGTCAGCATAGGCACAAATTTTACATGGTTTATTATTAATACTTCCTGCCTTTATTGTATCTTTTACATGTTCATTTTAAAAAATGTTGTTTTAGCATATCACCTTGTCTGACCCCAGAGTTTATATGGAACAAATTCACTCATAGATCTAGCTATCTTGACTTTTGTTTACATATTAATTGACCATGTAATAATTATCAATTTTAGTATAAAATAAAAGGTATATATCCATTATTTGTCTTACTACATAGATTTGGTCAGTAGTTCCTTTTCCACTGCGGAAGCCACACTGATATTCATCCAGTATTTTTTATAGAAAAAGATTATTATGTGATCAATTTGGTTAACTACATTAGATTCAGGTATTTTCCATGTTCCCGTATGTATGTTTTTATATATATATGTCGTTTAACTGAAGTTTAAAACACAATTATTTTGAATTGCTATTATAAATTATAAATGATAATATTTTTGCACTTCTCTTTAGTGTTTTTAATTTTATTTATATGATACAATTTTATTTGTTTCAACTCATTGTTTTATGTTGTTAAAGTACTTAATGAATATTAAATATTCTATTAGTATGGATAAACAAATTTAAACAATAAGTTTATTTAATTAAATATTTTGATTTGTTTTGTTTTTTTAGAATGGAGGAATTTCTGTATTAATAGTTTAAAATATATTACTGAACAACCATCGGATTTGAAATATTTAATTCCTTCATTAATTACACTTAATACTAAAAGATTGCTGAATATTTATGAGTATGAACTTAAAACAACAGATGATTTATCAAAGGTAAAAATAACTATAATATAAAAAGAAAAAATTTCAATAAGTAAATTTAGTTCCTACTTTCCGGTATATGTTTATTATAAAAATTCCATAATAGTATTTTATAGCCATTTGACTCATTTAATTTTTGTTTCATAAATAACAAAAGTAATAATTTAAGTTTATGTCATAGAAACTCATAATTTTTTATTATGAACTATCCGTCTAAATACTATAACATTTAAAACACAAAATTCATTTAGATGAGACTTAGTAATGAAAGATGGGCTGTATCATGATATAATAAACTTAAATAAACTTAAAGTTTGTTATATCATGGGCTGTATCTTAGATACATTTATGTATGCTTTTGTTAGTCGTTTACTTGTTTATTATTTTCTTTGTGTAAAGATATTAAATAATTTGTTTTATATAAATTGTAGTTCATTAAATTCAGATTTTAAATTTGATTTAAATTGTTTCCATAACTGTTTGATAGAAACACAAAATTGGTTTAAAATATAATATGTAAACCAAAATTAAGAAGGTTTAGAATGGATAAGTTTAAGAGATAAGTAGATAATAGATAAATAGATGGTAAATAATGATAAAGATATTCATAATTATAAGTGATTGTTTTCTAGATTTTTAATAATATTATAAGGCCATCACTTAATTGTATACTCATTCTCATAATTTGAGATGTGATAGTTTATTGGTCATAAATTCATAACTATTTTCCTTAAAGTTTTAAAGGATTGTTCTGTATCTACAGTCTATTCATGTTAAGAACGATAACCAGTGACCCAAGTAGACATAATTAACACTGTTAATTAATTTGAACAGAGTATAGACCAAACAATTTAATAATTGGTAATATATGCTCATCTTTTTTATATTATATTATATTATATTGTTGCTCAATATATATATACAACTAATATTTAAGATCTAACTATACTGAGTTAAATAAATAATATTAAAGTAACTATTTCATGTTTAAAAAATGTTCTATACTTTAATCATCTTTTTTAAAATGTGTCTTAGATATAGTATCTCTTGTGTTCTTGTTTCATTTCAAGTCTCTCTTGGTAATTATGTCTATATATCTAAATATAGTTCACATTTTCAAATAAAAATTAGTATTGTTTATTAAAAAAAAAATTAGCAAAATATAATGAACATTTTTGGTAATAGTTAAATTATTGTTGTTTTATTTTTACAAAAATTATTGATATATTAATTAAACTGCATCATATCCACTAGTAAGATTTTTTTATTGAGAGATGTTTAAAATTTAAATTTGTGTATAATAAAGAGGATTAATAATACTATCCATTTTAGTTTTCAGTTTTTATAATAATATCAAATATAAAAATATAAAATAGAAGAACCATATGACAGTGATTAGTAAATGTTTTTTCTGCATAATTCTTATCTTGGGGAAAGTATTACAACACCAGAACACTCTTTCTGGTTATGCTATTGTCCGTTATATAATTTTAATAATTATTACATCTAAGTTCAAATGTAGCAAGGAAATTCCCATACACAATTAATAAATCTGTTTTAGTCTAGAGTAATCCAAGGTGAAATAGAAAAAATCAATTCAAAAAAAACAAGTTATTTTAATCCTGAAATTAAAAATTCATCTAAAGATCAAGTTGAAAATATATCAAAAGAATCTGAAGCCACATATATTGAAGAGCTAGTTTCAAAGAATAATGAGCTAAAAAGTTTATCCTTAAAAGTAAGTTGTTTCTTTGTTAATAATGATTAAAATTGATTTTAAATATTTATCCTATTTCTATGTAGCAACATTCCACAAACATGAATCTTAAGTTAAAATTAGAAAAACTAGAAAAAGAAATTGCAGTTCAAGAAAAAAGTTTAAATATTATTGATAATCCTGAAATTATTGCTAAATTAAAAAATAAAGTTGATGCAGCACCAGATAAAATAAAAAGAATGAACAATAAATGGAGTAAATATGAAAATGAACAGAAATTAATTTTAGCAGAGCTAAATGAAACACTAAATAAAAAACGAGTGAGTATTTTATTTTTTATTTGTATATAACCTTTAAAAAGATAATGGACCCCCTGTACATGTTTGTGTTGGGACCCTATGTATTATGTATAGAACCATGTAGTAAAATAATACAATAAGAAGCAATTTAACTATCATATCGTTTATAATAGGTAATTCAATAATCCTATAAATCTATTATATAACTGTATTTTGTTCTTGTAGTAGTCATAATTTAATTTATTTTGTTTAAAAATTTTGTTTTTGTGATTAATTCCTAATGATAATTTATTATAAATTATAAATTATTGGACAAATATATATACATAGGTATATTGTGTTAATTTTTTACACAAACAGTAACATACTTTTACTGTCATACTGGGAGCATTACATATTTTGTCATTGTAACATCATATCCTAACTGAATCGAACACAACTATCAATAAGAAATTTATATAGGTATAACGGTTTATTGTACAAATATATTTTGATCATGTAGGTATGATTCTAGGTAGAATACTACTCAAAAAAAAAAGCGGGCAAGTGGGTACCACTCTGCTGTACATTAGGTGCTGTGTAGATCACTATATATTGTAGGACGGTTAAATTTGAATCCAATGATAATTATCATTGTATACGAAAAACGATTCTGAACAAAGATGATTTGTCAGCCTAGGATATAATTTTCAGTGGTTGGTAAAAAACGTGGTTTATGTTTTAATGTCCTGAATACGTCAAAATTTAAGTTATTTTATAATTATTGTAAGCTAAACTTATGAAAAACTTTGTATTAAATTTTCAACTCTTAGATACTTATACAAAAAATTTGTATGAATTATACCTACAAAATAATTCGCAAATATTCATGATTTTGACGAATTTTTGTCAATATTACAACTTTAAATGTTAATACAAAAAAATTGTGCCTATGTATTCTAATAATTTTTTGATCAATATGGGAAGAACTTATGAAGAACTTTGTATTAAATTTTCAAGTATTTTGATAGGGCCAAAAAAATTTTATCGACACTTCAAAACATTTTTTTTAGAAAAATTGACAATTTCAGTTGTCTAT
>VUJU01001215.1:40099-64239 GCA_009835225.1 Aphis craccivora
TTTTTTTTTTGTTTTTCTCGATTTTTTTGAAAACTGTTGGAAAATGTTAACTTTTTACCTCTATAATGCACCAAGGATATTCACTTTTACATCGAAAATCACTCCCATAGTTTGAAATTGGAGCATTATTTCAACTAGTTATGCTGTACACAGACACAAAAAAAAACATACACCATTGTAAAATCAATACATTCTTCATTCCGTTCAGAATCTAAAAAAAAAAATTTTTCAGAGTTCTAATTATTATACTATATTAACTTTTGTGATAGATATAATATTTTCAAAAAATTTTTATGTAAAATTATTAAAAAGGTTGGTCAATTGGACAATTATGTGTTTGCGAGCTCCATGGATTAATACTATGATACCAAAAATCAAAATGTTTATATTTTATATAATTTGATACATTTTAACAAATGTAAACAAAAAATTTAAATTCATAATATGTTAATAATTAAATTTTGATATTATAAATAAGGTGCAAGCCATATCTGACTATGAAGAGAGCCAAAGTTGGTCACTCTTGGATTATAATATCTAATTATTTATATTAATTTTTATGAATTTGATAATTTTTAAGGCCAAAAATATCAAACTAGAAGTGGTGTATGGAAATGAAAAATTGAAGTTACAAAATATTTTTGAAGATATACAAAAAAAAGAAGATATTATAAAAATATGTAGGAATGATTTAGATTCAAAGCCAAATTATAATTCAAGGTCTGTAAAATGTGTCTAATTAAATTTAATGCATTGTAGTTAGTATAAGTAATGTAAGTACATAAGTACATTATATAATGTTTAATATTTGTTATTTAGGTCAAGTTATACACAAAGAATATTAGAAATTATATCTAATATCGAAAAACAGAAAATAGAAATTAATAAAAATTTGAATGATACCAGACAAGTTCAAAAAGAAATAAATTCTTTAGATGGTAAAGTAGAGCGATGTTTTATTTCAATTGATGAATTGATGTTTAAGGTATTTTAATATTCTTAATTGTATCTTAGCTTTTAATTTAAATAACTTTATTATATTCAAACATTTTTTACAGGTAGCAAAAAAAGATGATACAATCCGTAAGTGTTATAAACTATTAGCTGCTATCCATTCTAATAGTTCTAGCATTATAACATCTGTTAAACAGACCGGTACTATTGGAAGAGAAATTAAAGATTTAGAAGAACAGGTATATTATATTAACTTTTATCAAACATATATTTATTTATTTGTTTTGATATTATTTATAATTTATTGCTTTACTTTTTCATTAGATTGAAAACGAAAATCCTCATCAAGCCACAGCTAATATACAAAAACTTAGAAAGGATTTAGAACTTGTTAAAAACGAACAACTACTATTGTTAAAAAAAATTAAAAACTAAAACAATTAACTTCCTATAATGAATTCTGTTCAATTCCTTAGCAATCATTATATTTTGTAGCTAATGTTCGATTTGAGAACTCATCATAGGCAAATAGTTAACTTAATAAATATTGTTGTTTGTAATTTTTATATATTAGTAATATTTAAGATATATTTTGTAATACACTTTAATTTGTTTTATTGAGAAAATAATATTTAACGAATTAAAAAATAAACAAAATTGATTTTTAACTATATTGTATCTTATTTATATTTATATTGAATTGTTATACCTTAATCTAAAATAAAAATATTTTTCTCATTTACCAATAAAATGTATTTTTACTCAAAAACTTTTATAATAAATAATTATGTTTGAATTATTTGGCTATTAAAATTTTTCTTATAAATTACATTTTTTGTATTATCATTTGCCTAATAACTGAAACCTTAATATTACTGATGTCAATATGTCTTTAAAAGTTGAGAAATTCAAAGTTCCTTAAGTCACATGGTTTTTCAAATATATTCCTTTACAACCTTGGGTGTTATATTTGTGTAATTTTTGTATTATCTTAAAGCATTCATCAGATGTAGGTATATTTCCATTTATTTTAAATTTATATCTAATAAATTATTAGAACATACTATGGTCACATAATTTTTAATTTACATTATTATATTTATTAATTATTTATTTAATGGCACATTAAAAAAATCAAATCATAAACAAAAAGAAAAATTTAAGTCTGCTTCACCAGCACCTTCAGATTTACAAAATTCACCTTACAAATCAGATGAATACCGATGAAATGATACAGTTTATTTTTCTTGAAAATAAAACCCAAAAATGATATAATATTTTGTTGATTTAGAATAGATAACTAGTTTGATATACCATACAAACAATACATAGATAATTATACATTTAATACCTTTAATATTTAGATAATCTCTGAAGGTAAGAATTTTCTTTTACCATTTTTGCTAAGTTGACCAATAGTCAAAACAGCAGTAGATGTTTTTATACAAAATATTAAGAATATAACATTGATTTGTAAATAATTAACTATAATTTGTTTAATTGCATATACTGTTACAAAAGTTAAAAAAGGCAAAATAACTTAATTCAACTCATATATATATATATATATAAATTTAATAATAATAATAAAAAAATTGTATCATATATTATTGGACGGATATTTTATTGATTTTGATTACTTAGTGCACTTAAAGATCATATTATTGACAAATTTATATATACCAATACATAAATACATTTATAAAAAATCAATTTATGTATAACTAGGTAAACAGTTAAGAAATAATTAATTTAATTAATATAGATTTCTTAGTTCAATGACATTTTAAACAAAATATTTATCAGTAACTTTATATAAATAAACATTGTAATTCTTTAAATATATATTTTTATTACAATAATAATAATAAAAAAATGACCAGATTTGAACATTTAGAATTTATATCACATATAACATTACTTGGATAATTATTAACAAATTTAATCATTCTGTAGAATGTAGAACATTTACCAATAGTAAGTTTGTTGTTATAATGTATTAAGCTCATATTAATTTTACAATACAAACATAACTATAAGCTATATGTGCATTGCTTAAACTGTTAAAATTAAATATAAAAAAATTAAGGCATCTAGATTTTAATGTGACTAGGAGAGAATTATTTTTAAGACATTCTTTGGTAATAATTGGTTTCTTTGCAAAAACGCACATAATTGATAACAGAAAAATAAAAAAAAATATGAAACTGTAAAAAAAAAAAACAAATAAAATTGCCAACATAAAAAAAATTTGTTTTCATAAAATTAATATAGTAATTTACAATCCATAACTATTAAATATAAAAAAATATATTTATTGTAAAACTTAATATCAATTTTTGAATAAGTAACAAAGAGTTTATAAAGTTTTTATTATGGTAATAGTTTAAATCATTTATACATTTAGATTTAATAACAAAAAAAAATAAAATAAAATAAACAAACAATTTTAAACAAAATATAATAATAATAAAATGTCTTAATTTAAGAAATAACAAATAATCAATTAAGCTGATAATTTGGTATAAAATAATCAAATTTATAAAGGTAATATATACTTTATTAGTATGAATTATAAATTTAATTTTTTTTTTATATAAAAAAAAGTATAATATTGAGTTCAATGGCTATTGGCTATTTATTATTCAGACTAAAAACTATTATTTTAATAAAATAAGTTCGATTATTTTTATAACAAAACTATGTAGAATGGATTCAATCTTTTATCATAATTAAGATATTTAAATAAAACATAATGATTATACATGTATTTACTATACTGACTATACAAACCATCATAAAATGTATTTGTAATAAGTAAGATTGTTAGATTTACTTAAGATCTTATGTAATTCTTCATTATTTAAAGATAAATATAATTATTTAAGTAGTACTTGTTCACTGTATGGTTACACAATAAGACAATCTTTTATGGGTTATTTTATAAAAAAAAAAACAAATAAAGTGAAATGTTTGAAATACATTTCTTTTATGGTTAATTTAATTATGGATTATATTATATAATAAATCAATAATGAAGATACTATATACCAAATAATCAGCTCTATTACTCTTTAAAAAAATAAAATATTTTACAGTGCCATAGGAATAATAATAAAAAAATAGCTATAAAATGTCATCAAAAAATATATATATTAGTATTAATATTAAAATATATTAAATTTATTTAAAACAAAAATGATTGTGATGTTTGATTAAAAAGTATTATTATTTATTAATGTTAGTAATAAAATATGGTAAATAGTGATGAACTGTATATATTAGTAAAAAAGAAAACTATTAAATTAAATCAGTATGATGTTGTTGATGTGGTTGTTTGTTTATGAACTGCTATATTTCCTTGTGCAATTTCTCCGCGTTGTATTGCTTGATATTTCAATAAAGCATCATATCCATATGCAAACATTGCAGCAAATCCAAATAACTATAATTCAAAAATATATGTTAGTACTATTTTAAAATTATCATATATTAGTAGAGCTTCCTCAATAATTTATGTTTAAAGAATAATTAAAAAAGCAAGGTTAATAGATCGATAAATAATTATAAAAATAAAAAATAAAGTTATAAATATAATTCATACTCATGAGTAATGTCATTAGGATGGATTCACACAATAAAATGTATAAAAACTATGTGAATTGTGTATTTTAATTGATATAGGACATTTTATGGAATATTACTAATTTATTACAAATTTAATTAAAATTAAAATATATATTTCTTCATGATTAATGCAAATGTAATTATTTAATTAACTATTTAGAAGCCCCATATTTAAAGAAATAAACTAATTCAATAAATTAATGCAGTTATAAAATTTAAAATGTTCAATTTAAGACTTTTAGTTCTGAGGTATTTTAAAACAATATATTTATGGCCATAAGATAATTTTGATAATACAAATAGTTTTTATTATTTAACACAAGTTTAATAACAAAAAAAGACCAAATTTTTTTACACTAATTATAGTTTTATATATTATAAATACATCTGTTAAATAATTATCTATATAGTTTATTCTTTACTTTTGTGTATCTAACCTTTCATTGTTGCTTTATTAGGAAAAAAAACATTTTTAAAAGATAGTTAGGTAAGTAAAGAAAATGTAATTATTAATTTATCTACCTACATATGTATTAAAATATATACAATATACATAATAAAAATTTTAATTTATTTTAAACTATTAAAAAGTAATTGAAGTCAAAATGTTGAAATACAAATATCTAAGAACAATATTGTTATCTGAATTTTTAACAAAAACCATTTTTAATCAACAATTGAAGGTATAATATATTTTTTATTTTTACAACAGATGCATAAAATATTATTCAGCCCACATTGAAATCATCTAAAAAAAATTCCATAACTAATGAATACAATTTTAAAAATAGTAAATTAAATCATAAACTCATCAGATAAACTGAAATCCTGGTTCTTACAAAAATTGTGTGAATGAATAATTTTATAGTTAACTTATAATAATTACATACCAAACTTATTATGTAGCTAAAATGTAATCCAGTATAAGCTGCTGCAGAGGATGCTGATAAAAGGTAAAGTATTGGCCAACAAACATCAAAAATCATCTCCTAAAATTAAATTGTTCAAATATTAAAAAATAATTAATAATAGTATGCATTCTCAGTTTAACAATACTTACTATTTTAAGCCATGGTATTTTATAAAAACATTCGACCACGTGAAATATATAGAACACCAACATAAATAAAGAAAACCAAAATCCAAACATAGATATTGATGTGACAGCACTATTTTGATACCACATACTGTATGTAGAGAATGAAACTGCTATAAGACTTAATAAAACAAACACCTAAAGATAAGTATAATTGTATTAATTAACAATGTTAAGTCATCGGATATCGTTCAATGTTGTTTATAATAATTTTAACGTTGTTATCTTATTATATGAATATATATATATATTATGATTTAAATATTTGAATTTAAATTGGATATTAAACTTAAGATTATCAGTGATAATTAACTTTAAATTGGACAATAGGTCAATTCACTCTAATACCAAATCTAACAACACAAGGTTGTTTTCTAAACTAAAATTTACAAATATAGTACATGGAATATTTTTTTAATAAAATACCTAGCATTTTAATATTATTTAAAATGCATTTATTTCATGATAAAATTATTATTAATTTAATTGAATACAATAACAATATTTTATATTAGTTATAAATTTATCAATTATTTGTCATTTGTATAGATAGATACATAACAAAATAAATCTGTATAATATATTTTATTTTAATTCTTCAAAAGTAATTTTAAACAAAAGTTGAATAAAAATGTTTTACTATGGAAAATAAGGAACATAATAACATATATAATTAAATATAAAATAAATAGACCTTTTTTACAACATAAAAAAGTATTTTTATTTTTTATTTCATTAAAATAAAATAAAATTTTACAATATTTTTATTAAATTCCTAAGGCAATTTACTAACTATTTTAGAAACTAAAAATTTTCCTAGTTAATGCATTCTCTTTTAATTCATTATGAATCATGGGTATAGACCATAGGTTTTTGACTTATTTTGATTGCATAATAAAATTATAGAGATAATTTTTCATAATTGAAAAAAAATACACCATAAGAAGACGTCATACTTGCATGTGTTGTCTCCGTCTTACACATGTACGACATAGCAAATTTCCGTTTACCAATTTCAAAAGTATGCTGTTAGTTTTGATATTAGAGTTAATTTATCTATTTTAAGATTTAAAGGTAAAGTTATTATCTAGGGCCCTTTGTAGCCTTTTATTAATATTATTATTTTTAAGTAAGTTATGAACATTTTAAAATGTTGAGTTTTAAGTAAGTCTTAACTTACTTTATTTTTATATACAAACTGAGACTCATACCAAGTGTGATAAATGATTATAGTATATTGCAAAACAAAAATGTAATATAAGAGCGCACCTTATTTGCTTGAAAATAAATTGCAAGAAAAATGTAAGAATGTTGGTTATAATTTAATATATACATCCAACAAATACCTCAATATTTGAAGATTTTTTTGAATAATTTGAACACAATCTTTTGTGGAATATTTATTACAACTACCTATTTGCTACAAACAACATTTTTAGCCTTAAAATAATTTTTATTTTTATGTAATGACCTTTATCTTTATGAATTAATATGCACTAATGTTAAAACATAATTAATATATTTTAATAAATTTATAAATTAATTTAGGCATTTTTTTTTTTTTTTTGTAACCATACAAATTCAAATTTATAAAAAATAAATTTATTTTAAAACATCAAAATCACAAAACAAATGATAAACCACATTAATTATTATTATTAATTACTGAGTTATAATAGTTTTATCAATACAGACTATACTTTTCTACATTATAGTTAGCTATAATTATAAAGTATAAAGTTGTAAAATATATACTTAGTTTTTAATTATTGGCATTTATTTTTAAATACTTACAATTTGGGCAATTTTCAATTTTCCTTCTAATGTGTACAAGTATGAGTTATCATATCTCAGGTTTGAGATAATTTCAGTATTAGTGACAGTAGTAGTTGTAGTATGTTGACTTGGAAATCCTGGATCAGCCATCTTAAATTATTTAAATCCTATAATTTAAATTCAATTCTAAAATTATTTTTGTATTAAACAGTTAATCTAAATAAAATTCTTTAGAATTCAAAGTAAATGCTTTATACAATATATTTTGGTAGATGATTATAATTTTTAGGAAATGCATAAATTCTAAAATTCCTTGAGTTGTTAGTCTCTGACTATAGTGTATTGTTATTATTAGATATTGTTAAAAATTAAAGACTGCCTAGGAATGAATTACCTATGTAAATTGTCAAAATTATATCATAGCCAACTTTGTATAATACTTGCTAGGAAGTAGGAATATGCTTGGACACCTATTTTTTGTGGGAGGGATTGAGGGAAGGAATAAATAAATCTTAAATTTAAGCTAAATAAAGGTGAATAGTTATTTTAATATATAAATATAAAATATATGCTATTATTTATATAATTAATATTTTTATTGCTATGTTATAGTTATTTAAAATTGATACATTTTAATAATTACAGGAAAAAATAGAAAAAAATAAAATAAAATGTATTAGTTGATATTGGTAAATAAAAAATTCACATTTCTTTGATTTATGATATTTAAGTCATCAGGTAATAATACCATGGTAATATTCATTAAATAAATACTAACATTTTTACATAAAACAGCTAGTTTTATTAGTACCTAGTTATTCTAAATAGTATCTAATTATCATAATTTTATAGCTCTGAAGAATATAATGGGCCTCACAGAAAATTACCAATTTTTGTTTTCTTTTATAATTCAAAAACAAATCACAGTAAATACTTGACATTTTTACCAAACAATATGTCTTTAATATTTTTTTATGACTATAATAATGACTTATGAGGGACTTTTTATTAAATCTTTCAACTTTTTAGTAGAGCATAAATTTTATTATACTTAGAGAAAAAAAAACAAAAAAAATATTAAATATCAAATGTTACGTAAAAAGTGATCCAAGTAAAAAAGTTTATATTTTTAAATTTAAGCTACACAAATTAAAAAATAAAATTAAGGACAATTTTACTTGGCCATATTTTGCATGATAGGGACAATATTTTTATTTAAACTTTAATGCAATTCTTAATGAAATATTTATTGAAGTAAAATCATGCTTAAAAATATAAAATACTTTGAAAAAAATATTATATTGTCCATATTATCTTCCCAAGTGATACTCTCAAGATTAAACAATTACAACTAAAAAACTGTTATTTTACAAAATTTGTTACAATATCAACAAAATTTACTTTTTTCCTATGCACAAGTTTTCTGTATTGAATTTTTATTAACATATGCTATTATATCAATACCTATACTTTAAAAATTGATATTTTACAACATGAATAAATTTTAAGTCACCAAAATAAAAATAAAGAGATCACAACTATTCGATTAAAACCGTTTGTACCTTGGTATAATCAGGAAATAATTTTCTATTTGAAATAGAGAGTAAAATTTTGATTTGTAAATTTGTAATTCAGTTTTAAAAAGTACCTACTTACTGAAGTTTTACATTTTACTTGGTATTCTAAGATTATTGTAATATAATACAAAGATAAGAGTAGGTATCTATCTGTTTAAATTATTCACGTGCAATTATCAAACATTATACTTAGTTTATCAAAAAAAAATAAATTAATCTACACAGTATTATCACCCATTTATTCATTCAGACTAATAAACCATGGGCCTTGCTCAAATTTTAAACATAATATCAAACAACGGTACATAACTTTTGGATTCGTATTTATAAAATATATGTCAAGTATAGCATTTGTATAAATTTATAATTAAATAGATTTTACCACAATCACAACGACAAGAAATTTTTAACTTTTTTATACTGTTTACAAAAGAAATGCCTGTTACAAGCAACAAGTATCAATGGCTACAGTATCAAACATACACTGCCCTATCAAATGAATCATAATAGGCGATGTGTCGCAATATGACCAAATTTGGTAATTGGCAAAAGGCACATAACAGATACGTTTGTAATAATACTCGACGTACACACACACACACACACACGCACACAGAGTATAAGATAGTATATACTTACACGATGTAGGACGAAAAACCACAATATTTGCGATGGAAACCGAACGCGGTGGAGAAAAAGGTAAACAATAATGTAGAAAATCAAAATCCTACAGGTTCTGTGATGGTTAGGTGACAAACGATTGATGTGTCAATTAGTTATGTATTGTTGTAGGTATTATCTACACACACACACCTACACGGTTTTACGTAAAAAAATGATGATAATAATATGATATTATAATAAAAATTGTACATGTATAAAGGTACTATTATAGTATCACTGTGGCAGTGTGGTGACTGGCGAGGATTCCCGATAACGCTCGACGAACCGCTGAGTATCCGTCGAACTCGGACGTTAAAAACTTAAAACTCACCGTCGGCCGGGGCGAGTGCAGGCGGTGTTCGACTTCCGTTCGCGGGGGCCAACGCTCCCGCAATGGTGGGAGTGTTTCAAATCCTCCCCACCCCGACTACTCGTCACCGTGCTAATTAATAAACGGACGCAACACCCATAATATTACAAGGATGCCGCCAGCACACGATATTTTGTGTTTTCTCTCGCCAACTACAATCCGACCCACGCGCGACACAACAAATTTGTGTATTGTGTTCACCAGAAGTCAGAACCAACCTTGTGTAACTTCGGCTTACAAGTCCAACTGTCCGAGTCATAGTTCAGCCTGTTCTCAAAACTGAAGAACGCTATCTTGTGTTTGCAATGGTTTTCTAAAGTCTGGAGTCATATTGATATATTATACATGTCATGGTGCCCTTAAACAATGAAGACACTTACAATTTTATAATTATTTTAAAATAAAATAACTAAAATATTTTATTTGACGGATGCTTTACTCTACTTATAAGCAGTACCTATATATAGGAACCTAGAAATCACAATACATTTCATGACTTCATATGTACATAAAACTATCATAGATATAGGTACTTACCTATAATAACTTTTATAGGTACGCCAAATTTAGAATTTAATTTTTAATATTAATCTATTAGGTACCAGTTACCATTATACATTGAGTAAATATTTACCATAAACCATAGGGCATTGATTGAATATTAGAAAAAGACAAAAGTATATACAATATTTAATCTATTATTTATTTGTGCTTAAAAGACACGTACCTATTTACTACCTAGTACCTATTTTAGCTATTTTTTCATACAAGCTACAACCTAATATGGATAGATAAACTAAGTAAATAGTAAACAAATTCGAGTATCACATTATATACAACATAAATAAAATTACGGACAAACGTAAATTACACCCAATAGAAATATTATTTTTATGAGTCATTTAGCAATATCCACTACCCAGAAAACATCTCGAGGAGGCGACTATCTTTGTCCTCGTTGTAATTTTAGAAAATTAATTTCTTAATATTATGATTTAAATTTTTTTCTGTAATATTATTGATTTCTGTCACTATTTTAAAAAATGCTTTACTCTTTTTTACACTATACTTTGTGTCACCGAGCTAAAGACAATTCGCGTTTTAATTTTGAAAATTTATTATTTTAGTAGATTATAATTTCATTTTGTTTCTGGCTAAATGCAATTCCTATATCAAATTGTCGATGTTGTCGTAGCTCGTGTGGAGCGAAGAAAACGTATTAAAATATTAGAATTCGTAATATACATAGTCGTTGAATTTCATTATCACAACTCATAACTCATAAGTCATAAACTCATAACGATTAAAGCGATAAACGTTCGGTTTTTACACCAATAAATTTATTATAGTGATTAAAATAGATATTGATGAATAAGGTCACTTGACACTTAGATACTATATGGGCACATTTCACTACATAGAAATTTATACATAACAAATATCGCAGTATCGGACGGCGGACGCAATGTACTATAGGTAGTAGGTACCCATTGGCCATTTTAGATAGGTACCGAAAAATACTGGGTAAAATTTATTATACTATTTTTACCAAACCTACTATATTTACTCACTGTGGGCGCAATTAAAAATTTGCAATAAATTATAATACTCCTACAGACTACGAATTATACACAGCTGCAGCCGCGGTGGAAGTATCCAACATCTTAGCATAGCTCAAGTGAGAGAGACCACTTTATGTAGTTACTATAGTCAATGTTGAATGTAGTGGCGTAATATTAGAGGGCATACTATACTCGTATAGGTAGTATACATAGTACATGCCCATTACAAATAACGAGTACCTAATATACACCTGTTAAATAGGTATAAACAGTGGCGTGTCCAGCACAAAATAATTGGGTAGGCTCATTTTGTTCTGCAGATTGTAGTGTAGTAACTATATAAGGATTTATACTTTTTGAATAACAACAAAAATTGAGTCGTTTGAGGATAAATCGTTATCGTTACGCGATATCGTAAAAATTTAAAATTCAAACGCTCATACATTTTTTCCTAATATGAGGCTTCGAGTTTTCTCTATAGCCATTTGAAGGAAAACTTATGGATAAGTTAGTATTGAATTTTGTAATCTTCGGTATAATAATAAATATAAAAATTTTTATGAATTTTCAACTACAAAATTACTTGTAAATTTTCGCAATTTTGACATCATGATAATATACAATAATAAATATTAATGATACAATTTTTACTTGTGATAGAAAAAATCAAACAGTAAAATAAAAATTGGGCAGGCCCAGGCCCTAGTCAGCCTACCCTGTAAACACGTCAGTTGGTATAAAGACTACTTGATACTTTGCTTATACGACAGCAGCGGGACTGCACCGGATTACAGTGGCAGCATTAAATAACAAAATAAAATAAATTGCTTTATAGCACAATTTGATTCTTATTTCTTAGGCTCTACTTAGGTTAGTGACTTAGCCATTTGTAACATGGTACATGCGGCTAAAATAGTAAACAATATAATAAAATTATACACAAAAACTGAGTTTAAACATAAAATGTCTAGGCCCCTTCAACAAATTTGTCTAGTAATAGTGTAGTACCTAGTACCTACAACAACGTTTACGTTTAAAAATTAAGGTGTGCTCTGCAGTGATGTAAATATAGTCGGCTAGCATTTAGGAGATTTAAACCTTTAAAAAGTCTCGATTAAAAAAAAAAATTAACTATTAAACACACTATAGTAGGTATTATAACTTATAAGTTTAACAAACAAAGGAATTATTGAAAATCAAGAAATTATATGTGGTAGTAGTACAAACTAAAAACTACAAGTCAGCTACCTTATTTATATTATTGACGTTATCGCAGTATTGTATTTCGTTTGACATGTTTTTATATACCTAATCTATTTTTCTTAGTTGAATATATTTTGTTTATATTAGCAAAACTAAAAAAGTGGGTAAGTGGGTACCGCTCTGCAGTACATTAGGTGCCGTATGGATCATTATTATATATTATAGGAGTGTTAAATTTGAATCCAATGATAGGTATCATTGTATACGAAAAACGATTTTGAATGGAGATGATTTGTCAGCCTAGGAAATAATTTCCAGTGGTTAGTGAAAAAGGTGGTTTATGTTTTAATGGCCTAAATACACCAACATTTAAGTTCTTTTATAATTAATATAAGCTAATCTTATGAAAAATCTTGTATTAAATTTTCAATTCTTAGCTACTTATACAAAAATTTTTATGAATTATACCTACAAAATAATTTGCAAAAATTCATGATTTTGACGAATTTTTGTCAATATTTGAACTTAAAATGCTTATAAAAATAAATTGTGCCTATGTATTCTTATAATTGTTTAATCACTTTAAGAATAACTTATGAGGAACTTTGTACTAAATGTTCAACTATTTTCATTGGGCCAAAAAAAATTTATTGACACTTCAAAAAAAAAATATCAAAAAAATTGAAAATTTCAGTTGTCTATAAATAGCTAAAAAAAAAGTCGAAATTAGGGCCGGCTTTAGGTATAGACGAGCTAGGCACCTGCCTAGAGCGGCACTTTAACTGGGTCTGGGGCGGCATTTTAAAAATTGACTTTTAGATTTTTTTTATTTCTATTGGTATTATATAAAAAAAATATTTTAAAAATTCATCCGTGAAAACCAACATACCTATAAAATAAAATAATATTGTCTAAAGTTTTTACCTTTTTAATGTGTCTAAATTTCTAATTTACCTAAATCCAAATTTCTGCTAATGTGAACGATTTAATAACGCGTTTATCGCATCGCATTCCGAAAATCGCAAGTATGTTCATTGTAATTTACGTCCAATGCATACGATGCGTACGACAAACTATAGACATGCTACAAATATTTTCAGTGCTCAATAAATGAAAACAATGAATTCACTGCTTATTACCCATTTTAGTTTGCTTTTAGTTACTGCATTCTATTCTTTATTCTATCTCTCTATTTAAGGTGCCATTTATTCCATAAAAATAAAACACTTCGTTTTTGGACTTTTTTTCCATCATTTTTTTTTTGTTTTTCTCGATTTTTTTGAAAACTGTTGGAAAATGTTAACTTTTGACCTCTATAATGCACCAAGGATATTCACTTTTACATCGGAAACCGCCCCCATAGTTTGAAATTGGAGCATTATTTCGACTAGTTATGCTGTACACATACACACAAAAAAAAACACACATCATTGTAAAATCAATACATTCACCACTTCATTCAGAATCTAAAAAAAAAACACACAACATTGTAAAATCAATACATTCATCGCTCCGCTCAGAATCTAAAATCAACATACTTTTGTGTTCTGTATAGGTACATTATATTTATTAATATATGAAAATTAGTTGTGTATTAATTATATAAATACAATTTTAGACTAGGAATCTCTCCACTAGTTAAAGTTAGTTGTATGTGTATTAGTAAAGACAATGGTAGGTATTTATTTCATCATAATAAGATTAATGACACTTGACAGAAAGTTGTACTTTATAATCAACAAAGCTACGATAATAATAGTACATGTTTAAAAACTTACTCAACTGGCGTCTGGCAATAAATAAAATTATACCCATAGGTATCGTAGCTAGTAGCCAATTATAGGTACTCAATAGTTAATATATGTAGAGTAAGGAGAGCATTTTTTAAAAATGTATAACATAGGTCATACTGTTATATGTAAGTACCTACGGAGATTTAAAAAAATCTTTTTGAACAATTACATAATTCATTTGTTACTTCATACATTACACCATTTAGTACGATAAAATTTTTCAAAATTATTTTAATTATTGTAACATTTACATGTTCACAAAATTATATAATATATATAGCAGTGGTGACCCGCGGCATACTGCACTGCAGGAAATAATAGAAATAAATTAAATTTATTAAACTACCTATTATATTTTATAGGTAATATAAAAGAATATTTAATGATTATGTATCTACCTATAAGCCACATTGCAACAAATAGTAGGATCATCACCATCTAGTTTAGAAACATTCAGTTTGAAAATTAATGGGCAAATAAAAAAAATACTAGTAATAAACATTAATAATACCATACATACCATAATATATATACATATCAACCATAATATACTATATGTATATATATCTGTGGTTATAGGTACCGATTAAGTATCTAACTGTGGTCCATTATAGTTGACACCGTCAACTTGACGGTCGTAAGTCGTAACTCGTAGATAAATTTAAAACATTTTAGATCTTTTTAGTTTTTATGCTATTCACAGATCTTTTAAAATATGAAATATAGATCGTTTTAATATATTAGTTATTTATAGTTCTATACTATGGTCTATGAACCTATTCACACAATTGATCGATAATCTGATATTGACTTAAAAGTCAATAGGTAATATAATATAGGTACCTACCACAACCACATATGTATATAAAGGCGGATTTCCACTACATACGTGTACGTGCATAAAAATATTTTCCTGTGATTAGTTTGAACGTATAAACTTTCTAGTAGGTACACCAAAAGCTTACCATGTATACCAACCAATTACAGAAAAGAATTTTTTATGCACGTACACGTACACTAGGGTGACCGTACGTCCTGTTTTAAACAGGATTTTTCCGTTTTTCGTATAGTATTTATAATACATATATTATATAAATTTTGCATATTGTTTCATACTTTGACAATCAATATACCTATATTTTACTTATTGCAAAAAATTGTCCTGTTTTTTTTTTTTTTTTTTAAATATGGTTACCCTTACTTACACATATGTAGTGGAAACCAGCCTTAATATGGTATAAATATATATCTATAAGTGCCTAGATACCTTTGGTACCTACCTAATAATTAAATATTAGTGATCGGTACTTATTAACGCAATGTTTTTACACAAATTAAATGTATGTACCTACTATTGTGTTACCTAATAGTCCCAATGGCTAATAGTAATAAGTTGCTTTAATACCAATATATAAAAAACATATCATGAAATAAAATTTGTAGTAATTTAAGTATTTAACATTTAACACATGCATTACAGTCAGAGACGTATTTAGGAATTTTGCAACCCAGGTTATCTGCACCTAAATGACTTAGGTACCGTCAGTGGTTAAAGTGGGAAAAATTTTGAGGGAGGACTAACGTCCTAAAAATTAAGGAGCGTTCCCGAGTTCTTCATCCGAAATCTATATCTAACCAAACTTTTTTCAGAAACCTACTAGGTATGAACCTATAATTTGATTTTTTTATACACCATTGTTCATAAAAAGTGTATGTTAATATAGTATGTAATATCAAATTGTCTCCTATGAAAAATAATTTTAAATATATAATGCCTTACTTTTTTATATTTTAATTAATTGTACCTATATAAAGAAGCTACAGTAAGTCTTTTTTATATTTTAATTAATTATTTATATTATTAATTCGTTTTTATGTATTTTTATCTACAAAATAGTTGAAATTTTTTTGCGTTTTTGACGAATTTCGTCAACATTGTAACTTCAAATGCGTAAAAAAAAACTTGTGCCTATGTATTTTTAATATTTTTATACAGATATGTGAATATCTTTTGTGGGATATTGTATTATATTTATACCCACAAAATAATTTTTAATAAAAACTATAAAAAATTTTAAATTTTTAAAAATTTTATCGTATAATGAAAATATTATTACAGACATTTAGAGAAAATTTTAAGTAGGTACTCATTGTTATTATTTTTTTTAAATACAATAAAAATGTTATAAAATATCATAAATAATTAATTTAACTTTCCGGTAAAATTATTTTTTCTTTTATAGGTTGTATAATTAAAAAAGAACTTATAAATAATTTTTAAAAATTAGGTAGGTAGATACCTATAAAAACAAGAAGTTTTATGAATTTCTAACTACACAAAATAATTTATTAATCTTCTCGATTTTAATGATTTTTGTCAACATTTAAAAAAATCTAAACACGTATGAAAAACTACCTATATAGTTTTTGAGATTTTTTAATTAAGAAACATAGGTATAAAGAGCTTTGTATTAAATTTTCAAGCTTTTCTACTAAGCAAATAATCTTTAATCAACATTTATAATAGAAAATATTTAAAATTTATTATGCTTATAAATAGAAATAATAAAATAAATAAGAAATAATTAAAATATTTTGAAAATTTTATTGTAAATATAAAACGATAATACTTGGTGAAAATTTTATCGAATTTTTCAAAAATTGGATTTACATAAAAAATCAAGTTTTTCTGAATTTAAAATTATAAAAATAAGTTCTAGGATTTTTAAGTCTGACCTCTCGAAAGTTCAAACAATATCCAATCAGGGGTGGATTCAGAAATTTTTCAAGGGGAGGGGGTAGTATGATACTTAACGCTGAATATAACTCATATTTCTCACTAGTCACAATGTAATAAATGTGTATATAATAAGCTCAAAGGGGGTGTATTTATCCTATTGGCTATTATCCCCCTGAATCCGTCACTGTATCCAATACCACTTTCATTTTTGAAAATTGAATCATTTTGTCGACAACTTATCGTAATAACTAATAAGTTATAATCAACTTATAAAAAAACACATGATGATAAAATGATACACTAATTGCTCCATTCAGAATCTATAACAACATATCTACTATTATTTCTAAATGTAAAACGTACTATATTGTGCATTTGTAAGATAGACAACACAAATGTGGATTGACCTCCATGAATATTATCAAAAACAAAAAATTCAAAATCATCATTATCTACATTTAAATTACCTGAAATATACCTTTTACTCGCAGGTCAACATGTTATAAATTAAGTATAAATTATTTAATTAATTATAAGCATGTTAATAAAGCTATATGAACAATAACTAATAATCAGTAGTGAGCTAATGATCCATTAAACTTGTTTTAATGTTATCCAATAAAACATTAAAACATAACATAGCCTGTGAGAAAAAAAATGTATAAAACTTGATAACAAAATGAAATTGTAATAAATATTTCTTTGTATCAATTTTTAATTTATTATGAGCGTACCTCGCAATTGCTTTTGTATTTATTCTTTAATCTAAGGACTAAGAGCAATACTTAACAGAGTTTAATATTTTAATATTACAAGGATTAATCAATTATCAAAATTATAAAAAGAGAAACTACTAACCTAATTGTTATATTATCAGTTTTATTTTTTGATATTTTAAAAATTTTGAGATAACTTACATTTAAAAATAATAATATAAATTGCCTTTAAGATTTTTTTTGATATTTTAATTGTAAGGTAATACAAATAATGGTATTATTTTTAAAATTGATAATAGGTTAATTCACTATAAATTGTAATCAATTAATACAATTAAACATGAATTGATGCAAATAAATGTTACCACTTATAAATTAAAGATTACAAAGCAGTGCAATGTTCTAATAAAAAATTAATAACTATGGTTGTTAATTGGAATTAAGTGTATCAAAATTGAATTTACAACTTAGAATATTAAATATTAATCGATAGTTATGAGTTATGACTTATAATACATAAACACATTGATATATTAAACAATGCATATAATGAAATGAGTTAACATAATATCATATTATGCTAGTAGGTCTGAAATTCAAAACAGAATCTTTACTTAATTATTATGTTTTATTGTTTTTTGCATTGTAGAATATTAAGGATATTAGGGCCCTATAAAACATTAATTTTAAAAAATCAATAATGGAATATCTTTCTAATATTAATAATAATAGAGTAAAATAAGAAAATTATTTTGAAAATAAAATTTAGAATGTAATTACTAAGTAAGATAGAGATAACAAATGTGGGTAGAAGTGCTCTTTACACATTTTATTAGTAGACTTGAAATATTGCCACAAATTAAATTAATAATTAACTTTATTCAATTTTTAGAATAAATCCTTTGAAAATATAGTCAGTCTTAATATTACCAAGCTAACTAGGTAAACAAAAATACATAAATTAGTATTTACACAGTATTTGTAAAATTTATAACACATTGTTTAATTTCATTATTATATCAAAATCACAACTTTAATGCATTATACTTTGAGCAATTTTTTTTTTTTTTTGCTGTTTTTAAGAGTAGCAAACTCCCATCTCAAATAATAAATAATTATTCAAAATTATTGTGGCATAAAATAAAAAGAAAACTTATCTAATATGGTATTAAGTGTTTTCGTTTGGAATGTTCTTACATTTTGTTATTTATATACTTTTTTTTGTATATTTTAATGTTTTAACAATAAGTACTTAAACAATTATACATTTTCACAATTTAAAATAAATATTTTTTGATTACAATTTCAAAGTTCATTAGATGTTATTTGTTTCATAATTGTAGCATAAAATACTTCAATTTTCTTTACATTTTGAATATCTGAAGTTTTAAACTGTAAGCACTAAAACAAAAGTACATATTATTAAGTTTTATTTTTAAATAAATGATGTTATAAATATATCGTATAATATACATTATGTAATTTGATCATGAATAACAAAAATAAATGTATCATAGAAAAAATTTTAAAATAAGATGATTTAATTTGATCCTCAAAAATAATGTATAATTAATACAAAACATCAAAATGTATATTACAATAATATTAAATTAATTAATTTAGTTATTTACCGAAATATCATCCGTTACTTTTAATTGCACAGTTGATTGACTATGACAATACTTCATAGTGCACCTGACCTAGAAAACAGATATTTTGAGGATTAAATTTAAAAAAAAAAATAGTTAAATCGCATATTATGAATAAATGTACAGTTTTCATTTATAATAAGTATGACACTATAATTAACTGTAAAAATACAATATCTATCTAATATTTTCTTTTTGAGATTTGCATGATAATATAAAATGGTTTTAGACTCATAAATATCCATGTAATTATACTAGTCAACCTACTTCACACTTGAAAGCGTAGAAATCTTAGATTCTAAACCATATTGATGTTCACATATAAGCGTTGTAAAATTAATAAAGTAAATATAACTTTGGTACTTGTTTTTTAACCCTGCCATCAACCCGTCCAAAATATATTACCTCAACAGTTGACCTTACATCAGCAGTTTTATCTGAAATTTCGAATTTTTTCAGAATTTCTATATCTTTTAATTTAGGTTAGTTAATCATCTATTTAAGGAAAAGGAGTAAGTACCTAATATAATATTTTAAATTGTATTTTATTATGTATTCAGCTTATAACCATACTGTATATGCAATTGTAATTGTGCTATTATTTTATTAACTATAAATAATTTATTATAATTATTATTTACCATTTCATTGAAGCGTATATTTTTGCACAATTGGTGACCAAAGGAAGAGTGGATTAAAAATAATTAGTTAAAAATAAAATTAATGCACTGTCTATAAAGTACAAATACAATAGAATAACAAAAATATATGTGATTTGTTAAAATGTGTAATATAATTAAGTTTAATTAAAAATATAAAATTGAAATACTTTTTTTTTGTATTTTGTAGTATGGAATACTATACATCTTTATAAGGCATGTTGGTGGAGAGATAACAAACAAGTACCATAATTTCTGACATAGTTCTTAATTAACTAAAAAAAACCAACCCAAAATCTAATATGAACAATTTGTAGTAAAAACATCAATTATTTTTTTCTCTGGTTATTTATAAAAAAAAAATTGTTTGACTAAAACATAGATTTATAACAAAATACAACGTTGATAATAATAAATACTAATTCTATTGGTCATAGAAATCATTATCAATAAACATTAACTAATTATACAGCAAATTTAGTCAAATAAAATATTTTATAATATAAAATATTCTTATTAGATATATCTATTAATTTTATTTTTTTTTTTAGGTATTTATTAGGAATATAATACTTTTATTTAACAAAATAGTTTAATTATTTTTTTAAAATCTATATCTTTTATGACAACTAGGCATTTAAATTTAGTAGGTACCTAGGACTTTTTTATTTTATTAATAGTAAACATTTAAAGTTTGTAATAACTATAATAAACAATTTTGGTTTTAATTAAAAAATAATTATATTGTTTTGATTAATGTTTAAAATTCAATTTTGTTACAATAAACTATTAAAAATTATATAATACCTAGGTAAAGCATACAAAAATGGATATTCAAGTAATTAAAAATTGCATTATTTTATGATTTTATTTATAATTGTAGTGCTTAGTTTTTAACTTACTAAGATTAGACTGCTATTTTATATTTGTAAAGTTTTAATTATACAGATATACAAATGTTAAAATACTATGATTAATATTTTTTTTTTGTTAAATTAAAATGCGTAGTAATTTGTAGACTTATTATAATATAAATATAATTATTGAATAATTTTACGTAATTTTTATTTTAGTGATAAGTTTAAAGTATTTTATGTTAAAATGTTAACAAAATGGTGATAAACTATTAATAATTTAATTAAAAGTAAATTATAGTAAGCAAATTTATTTTGGGTAAACCTAAACATTTTTTAGCAGTTAATTGAAGAATTAGCAAAGTAGGTATGTGTCTACATGTTTGATACAAACATACTCAGCTCCGGATTGGCAAGATATCGGTCGACCGAGCTTTAGAATTTTTGACGTTTGATTACAGCTACAGCTACATACTGTACAGTTTAAATAATTTAAATCAATTTTAATTCTAATATTTGTGCATATTTAACACAAAAAAAAAAAAAATATGAACAAACACTCAAAACCGTTCCATATTTTGAGCGGCCCACAGAGTTTTACTCGGTAGCTCGCCAGACCAATCCAGCCCTGAACATACTGTTATTACAATAAGCTTTTCTTCAAATGATTTAAATAAAATAATACACATCATGAAAAGTTAAATTAAACAAGCCTGTAGGCGGACAAGATAGAATTTATAGTAATGAATTTATTCACCACAAAAAAAGTATTTTCAAGGCAAGGCGCGCGATTGACAAGATAAACATTATTTTTCTAAAAACATAATAAAACGTCAATCACCCTGGTTGGATCTTTGAGGAGCAGATTGTACGAAGCGGTTTCGAATTCCTTCCACGTTTTTAGATACATGTCGATATTTCGGATAGTCGCTGGAGGAGAAAAACGGAACGGTCAGAACGTCAACCGACAAGAATCCACATCAGCGCCGCGCTTCTTTTACTGGAGTGTGTCCACGACGATGTACGCAAAACAACGACAAACAACACGGTACAAGCACGGACCGCTACAATGACGCTCGCACGCTCGTCGATGTCGACGTGCTGACAGACGGTGACGTCTAATGAATTGATAACGGTTGTGATAAGTTGATAAAATGTGTGGGACTGTTTGCAGGGGACACACGGTCGTTGCGAAAAACAACTTGTCGCACATTTTATAACCGTGTAATAAAATTACACGGGTAATGTAAAAGCGTATAGGTACCAATATACAATTAAACAATTTAATTGGCCTCGATTTATCGAAATAATTATATAACATTATTTATAGGTTTGTCTTTATGGGTAGAGATGTACCTATTTTAATTCAGTGGTTAGGTAAGTAAAAAATTTTAATTTTTATAAAAAAATATTCTGTACTTATTAGGAGGTAGGTAGCTACTACTTAGGTTTTTTATTTTTTAATTCAAGATTGGTGGTTTCAAATTCATCGTTTCAAAATTACGTAGATTCGAAATTACCAATGTCAATTTTTAACTCATAACCTCCGCACGTAATCATAGACCATATGTACACCTATATAATATGGCTATAAGGGTATACGTGTTTTTCATATTTTTCAAAATAGGTACTTATCTACTTACTTATAATTAAAACTCGGTTGAAATTGTTGTACATAGACTTTAAAATAATAACTAATAATAGAATATTAATTATATGTTGAAAAAATATATATTATCCAAAAGGTAGGCAGGTAGGTATCGTTTTGTATTGCTGTATAATGTATATTATGTGTCGAGTGAGGTCACTGAAGTTATGGGGGAGTTAAATTTGAATTTAATGATAGGTAAGTAGATCGTTTTATATGAAAAGGAATTCTAAGCGGTAACTGCCTGTTAAGTGTCAGCTTAAATCACTAATTATACTTCATGATGTTCGTTTTGATATACCTAGCTTATAAAGTTATTAAAAACAATTAACATCTTTATCTATTGCTAAAATAGGTCATTTTGTTTAAGTTTGAACATCTTCAAATGTCTATTAACAATTATTGTTCTCGTATATTTTTTAGATTTTGTAGTGTAAAATATAATAATTTATTATAAAATACATATAAGTAATATTATTTTACATTTTCAAACCTTAACTAAAAAAATTTTATTAGTTTTTTTATTTCCATATACTATAGTAGGTACCTAGCTTAAATTTACATGATTTTGCCAAATATTCTGTAAACATTTTAATTTTCAAATTTTAAACTTCAAATAATACAAAAACTTTGTAAAAACTTCAAATTTCTGTGGTTATTCCTTTTTAAATTGTAACATTTATCCATAAAAAAATATAGAAATCAATGTAGTCAAAAATTGAATTAGCGTAAAAATTCCCATTTTCGTTAATTATATTAATTTGTTAACCTAACCTATGCTTCGAGTTTTCTCTATAGATACTTGAAGGAAAACTTAAGGAAAACTTAGTGTTGTAATCCTTAGTTATTGACACAAAAAATTTTATGATTTTTAAACTTCAAAATTACTTGCAGTTTTTCGCGTTTTCGACAGATTTCGTAAAAATTTGAACTATAAACGTTTATAAAACAAAATGTGACAAACGATTTTTAATTTTTTTTTAACTTCAATAAGAACAACTCATAAGAAAACTTGTATTAAATTTTCAAGTTTTTTTGATCATCCAAAATATTTTTATCGACAAAAAAATTCTCATAAAAATCGAAAATTTTTATGGTCTATAAATAACTCAAAAAAAGTCAAACTGGTCAAAAACTTCCCGTTTTTCCGTCCTTTTTTTGTTTTTCTTGATTTTTTTTTTAAACTGTTGGAAAATGTTTACTTTTGACCTATATAATGCACCAAGGATATTCACTTTTACATCGGAAACCAC
>VUJU01001216.1:0-25097 GCA_009835225.1 Aphis craccivora
AAAAAAAAAACGAAGAGTTCGGTTCGTATTCCATGGTCTTTTAGTCCGCAAGCTTCGTAATTTGTATACGTTGATATTTTAGTGACGTCGATGCAAACGATTTATACATTATATTTACTATAAGAGAGATGACGTGATGCATTGCCACGTCCGTTAAAAAATGGAAAACCTGGTTTTCAGTCATATATAGTCATAACGTGAGTGATAGGTATACGGAACTTTTAAATTGACCAGTTACACGGTACACAGTGTCACAATATTACACACCCGTGAATCAATTATACCACTGTTGATGAGTCGTGTATAATGTGTATATACTTACTGTATACTGTATTACACTATTATTATATAAAAAATAATACGACTTAATACGAGAAAAACGAGTCTTTCGAACACTCAGCGTTTCGATCGAAAAAGTAATAATAAACTCGACCTTGTTGCGATCTGATATACGATAAAATGGGTGTTAAGAGAACTATACTGAACATTCATAATAATAATAATAATAATAATATTATTTATTAAGCATTGGTTAATCAACCAACACTATCGCATTGATGAAAACAATAATTGCAATATATAATATCATCATAATTCGAAAAAAACGACACTTTAATCACAACGGCAAAAACGTGAGCAATATCGAAGTATCGCTATTGCGTTATTTTCCTTCATAATACATTTTTGTCCAGAAATAATAAGAAACTGCTTCTCTCTATGTTTGTGTGTAAATTGTAAAATGTATTTTTATACTCGTTTTAGTGATCTAATTCACAACCTATAATTATCTAATATTATTTAATATTTTGATAATGACAGTTTATCCGCCATAACGCCTGCGATGTATTTGCTTCGTTTGATAGTTTATAACGGATAAATATCGATGAGTTCCAGAATGACAAAGTATCCCAGAATATGCAACAATCACCGAGACTTATATAGACATAATTCGAGAAAACCAGCGATGCCGAATCATCGCGACAGATTTTACGACGATTTATTTGATAATATCTATATATATACATGTATTGCGATAATCATAACGTCAATCGTTTCTAATGCACTAAAAAAATTCAATCAATTTAACTAGGTAACGTTAAAGTTGGTTCAAAATAGTGAAAATTGTGTTAAAAATTAAAGATTTGTTTTTGAATAATTTTGAATATTTTATGATCGTATAATGTAATTTTGGTTCGTAAATACTATACTGTAGACATTTAAATGTAATAATCTATATATATTTACACATTTTAACTATATTGTACTATATTGAACTATATACGAGAGTAATTCCTAAGGTTTTTGAAGGTAAAACTGGAATATTTGTATATATTATACTACAACAAGTTTGTAATGTGATCTGGAGAATTAGTTTCTTTCGAAATTGGTTAATGGTTAGTTATACCCTAATTATTATTTGTAATTGCCAATTGGTTCATATTTTATGTAACTATAATATATATATATATTAATTATATTATATACCTGTTTTAATTTAAATAATTTTTCAATTTCGAATAAAATCCATACAATAATCATTGATTTTATTCTACTTACACTTACTGATTATTTATCCAATCAAAACATAACAATTATAAGCTAATTGTAAATAACATTATTTTAAATTTTTCTTTTAAAATGTACAAATTCATAGTCGAAAACCTGTTGAAATATTGATAAAACAAAAAAAATCTACAAAATTGGTTTTCGTCGTTTTCGATAAAAAAAATCGAATTGAAAAAGAATTTTAAAATTACTCGGCAATCAATCCAAGTCGTTATAAAACGATGCAAGTATAATATTATCATATTAATAAATAATTACTAATAACAATCTAACATCGTTATCGGATGACTGACGACTGCTAATCGCCGATGACTTACCTTTCCGAGAGTACAATACCGCGCGTCTATTGAATAATTATAATTTATTATTATTTTTTTTTTTTTTGCTGTTTGTTATTGTTTTACGGTTATAACAATAACAATAATAATATGATATTATTGTTATTATTATTACGAGTGATGATATTATTCAGGTACTGAGGTACTGTAGTATAAGTGTATGATGTTATATTACTCCACGTAACGTGCGGACAACTGCTTTAGTCCGACAGATGGTGTGCCGATCGACAAGCAGCTACCCATGAGCTGCATAGTACCGCCGCACCGGGCCATTCACTGTAACAGTGTAACACACCGTCTAGCACCGGCTGCTCTCTCCCGTCATTCGTCTGCCCGGTACCGTCTTGGTCGCGTCGCGCGATCAGCTCTCTCCGTCCGTGTGCCGTGCGCGTGTGTTTGTAGTAATAATAATAATAAAAGTGCTGTGTGCGTCCGCTACCCGCGCGCGTCATACCATTTCCCGCCAGTGTTTTTATTTTATTATTATTTTATCATAATTTTTTTCGTACATTTTTGTTTTATTACAATACCTATATCATCGTCTTGTGATACTTAACTCGCGTTCACAGTTTTTAACTTATGACGACGCTCGAGCGTATACGATTTTAATACCACGTGACGCGCGTACTTGTCATACGGTTATGATACTGAGTGACTATAATATTATATATTATTGTTTACGGACTAAATCAATTCATCTCTTTTATTTTTTTTTCTCAACCGCCGGTTGTGTGTCGTTTTTTTTAAATGCTCATGGACCGCCACCCACGTTCGCGACGACAGTGCGTACCGCAGCCGAACATTACAATAGTCGTGTTACGAGTTTACGACAGTAGCGTTTTAATAATTTGTGAATAAACTAAATACTGCGTGCGACGACGAGTGCGATCGTGACGACATCGACGTAAATGTCATGGTCATAGTCATGACCACGTGTTTCCTCCTCAGTTACTTGGTGCGGATCGCGTCCAGCATCACGTTTTCGTATGAATGTGCCTTCCGTAGGTCCACTACAGACTCCTCAGAAATGGAAATCTACGAGTATAAGAGGCCCCCGAACGGCGAAAACACTTGTGGGCTTCAATGGCTTCACGCTTTTATTTGTTATTTGCTTTTTTTTATTTGCGTGGTAGCACTGGTGTATATAGTTTTGTGTCACTTCTACATCTTCAAAGACGGTGGTTCGGACGTAAACCCAAAACGCATAGCCAAACATCGACACCAAGAGCAGCAGTCGACCGTGGCTGCAAAACGTGAGTGTTTTTAATATTTTTATTTCTAATCGTATTTCGTCACCCACACTACCGGACAGTGGGTGTGTTTTTAGTTTAGTGGGTTGTCGGGTGGTTGGCCAGGTGTAGCCGCGTGCTGTGTAGGTTAAAGAGCGCGCGTCTGGTTTTGTGTCTGGAATTCGGTGGTTTCCGGTTCGCCTCCGGGTAGGTCGGCTGTAACAGCATCGTCGTTGTTCTTTATATTACCTATTATTATTATTATTATTATATGTGAACCACGCGTCCCAATAAGCTGTTGTACCTATATCGTTTTTTCTCTGTCGCACTTCAACCCTTTCTCGGCAATGCTTAGTTTTATTGTGTATACCGTACCATTGCCGGTACCTGTTACTCACATATCTTTATATCGTAGGTACGCAGTGAAATAAAACTCTTTGTCATGCGTACGCCAAGGGTATCCCAAAATAGCGTCTTCCTAGTGCGATCTTGAGCTAGTGGCTGGTAGTGAAGGGGTGATCGAGAGTGAGGGGGATAAAGAGAGAGAGAGAGAGTGAGGGGGATAAAGAGAGAGAGAGAGAGAGAGAGTGAGGGGGATAAAGAGAGAGTGGGTGAGAAGAGAGCTCGTGCACTAACAACGAGAGAGCCAGTAGGCAGCTGCTGCGTCGTCGACCGACTCGAATAAGGCTTCTAAAAATAATCCCAACGCGCGATGATATTGTACACGAACACCACGCCGGTGATTTGATCGTAAACACGTAAATATAGTATATTACGTTACAGTACGTTTAATACCCAATAAGTGCAGTTAAAAAATATATATATATTATTTAGATTTTATCTCGGAGTTAATTGAGATCTTTAAAATTCAAGAGCAGACGGGGCAGAGAATTTCACCAATTTTTTTCAAGATAATGAGTTTTGTCTACATGAAAACGGCTTACATAAATGTTTAATAACAATAATAATATACCTAATATACTTTTTATTTCACATTATAGTCTATTTAAGTATAATAAACGTGATATTAAATTAAACGATATTACGCTATTTTTATGTTTTTGTCATTTATTTTTTTTTTTAATAATTTGCAGTCAAGTTTTGCTTTAAACGTTGCGTTTCGAATTAACAGGTTCGACGGATAGTTTTTTTTTAAAAATAATTTTCGACGAAAATTCTCATAAAACACAAGTGGTACGGTTCGTACGCCGCTGTCATATCGGCTATACCGAAAAATCGTTTTGCCCAGAAAACGCAAACCTCTCATTGAACGCGCATGCGGTCTCTCGATACCATCGTTGCGAACGTACCCTTCTGAAACTCGTTGGGGTGTTTTGGCGGGGCGGGAACGACGAAGGACAGAACAAAAAAAAAGAGGGTTCCCGCCATAGGGTCTTGGAACGGGGTTGATGAAATATGGCGTTTTTACTGCGCAGTAACCACCCAAGGCCAACGTGTTCCGTGCAGCGTGTCCCTCGAACCACATCGATTACAAGAGAATGCATCCAAAAGAATTCATTTCTGAAATACTCGAATATAATAAAACGCGTTTTTATATATTATTCTACTGCAGTTGCCGCTGTTTATTTGTGTGTTGCCTTTTAAGATTTCTGGACTCTAATCCAATCGCTTTTGTTTTACTTCCTTTACTCCAAGATGCCACCCACGTCGACCTCTTCTTCCATTTCCTACAGGGATTTGACAGTATCGAAACTAGCTGTATTGTTGTCGTTGTTATTATTATTATTATTATTATGAATGTTGATGTTGTTACTAGTATGAATTTTTGACGTCCTCATGATGAATTTTGTACGTGCGTACACGTTTTGTCATGTATCGTCGTCATAACATAATTTTGTTTTATTAAAGTTTGTTGTGTACCTATTTATATTTTTCTAAAGTAATTGCGACTTTTTTTTCTAGTTTTCTTACTCGGAAAAAAAAATTTTTAGTAATATTACTATCGGGAGGCTTAGACAATCTAGCATAACAAAGTTTTTAATAATATAGAAATATAAATACAATATAATATTATTAAGTATATTATATAAACATAATAAACGCGTAGAAAATTAGATACTGATTACCTATTATCATTCAAAACAATTTTCTTACCTATTTAAAGTAAACCTCGAAGTAAACTCACACTGTTTTAAAATCTACCGACTAGGTATGTATAGTACTTGTATTATTTATGTACCTAATAGGTAGGTACCTATAATATACCTAATATAAATAATATAATTTCTAATATTTTATTTGCGGTGTGTAAATAAAAACAAATTGTTCTATAATTGAATAATATTTAAAATAGACGAGCTAAATATTATGTATACCTATTTATTGAAATCAATTAAGCTATAAGTATTTACACATTTCCAATGGTAATTTTTACATGAATACACCTTATGTAGGCACTTAACATTTTGTTGTTTTAATGGGAACTTAAAAATCACATTTATATTGTAATAAATGATGATACCTACTCATCGTGAGTCATGATTGGGGTCATGATGTACAGCACGTGGGAAAGCACTGCTCGATATGGGAGGGGGTAAAGCAAGACTAACACATTGTTTTCTTGCCTCCTGCAGCTCAAAAAATATTTTAACCGTTCAAAATGTGATAATATTATAATTTATATTATATTATAGTGTTTATTTTTCAAATTCATATTATTTTCTATATACCTAGGTATATTAGGAAACGTATACTTCGTTTTTAAACCTTTAACTCTACAACGTTGTTAGTATTTTTTATATCGCTTATTAGCGCTTATATTAGTCATTATCATTTATTATAAAATGTCGACTATAATACTATTTTGATTGTAGTAATATAGTATGGCCAGGGAGATACTGTGTTTCTATATACCATGTTATTACTATGTATAATTATAATATAATAATAACGTTCTAAAGTGATCATCGAGAAAAAAATATTATAACAATAGGTAGCCCGCAAAAAAGAACTGCAAGGTTATACAGGTATAAAACGAACATTTTTTAAACTACAAGCCTTAAGATTTATAATCAAAAAACGTATTTATAATAATCGTCTGTTTGACCTAAAATGCGGCCGTCGCATAAACTTGAGTAATATTATTATTAATTATATCTGTGGGTACCGCTGCTCAACGCTACGGAAGTTTCGTTAAATAGATATAAGTACCTACATTATATTCTTCGAGATATTTTTAAAATACATATTACATTATTTTCTATACGTATAGGCAATAAGTATGTGTAGCTATAATAGTTCTTAAACTCAATGTTATTCATATCTAGGTACCTAACTTATTACACACGTTTTTAAATAAAATTCGATAGAGTGCTAAATATGAATTATATAATACTTGCGTGGATCTGGGAGAGGGTTAATCGGGGATGTCCGTAGCCTTTCTTTATAGTTGCCTTTATGTATATAATATATTTTATATATTTTGCGAGCAAAATCGTAGAACTGCAACAAATTTCAAAACGGGTGTAACAGGTGGTTTTGATTCATAAAACACACCGAGAAGCAGACCTAGTAACAAAACACTAAAACTTTTGAAAAGCAAAATTGTTGTAACGTCTTTGATTTCTCTATTTCCATTTTTACTCGGTGTATTTAGTAGCATATTGCATATCGTTTTCGTATACTTTTCACTTGTTTTTGGTGTTTTATTTTTAGATATCAAATCTTATTGACGACATTTTGTGATTTTCTTCGACCGATACAATAGGTACCTATATAGGCACACTGTATGTGGGTGTGAGTAGTATATTATATTATAGCCAAAAGGTACCGCAAATATATTGTTGGCACACGCCAAGGACGTCGTCGCGTGTATTATGATGTCGAGGTATATTGTATAGTAACAATAAGTAATTATTCATGTGCACGGTATACATATCGTTGTCAACCTCATTGGAGTACGACAAATTCAATTAACGATAATATTGTCATCGATACGCGTGTATAGGCACCCTAATCTCTACCTATAGCTACTATTATGATATTACATTTAGGAGTTTTGTTTTGCCTGTTTTCGAGGCGCGCGCATTACCACCACGACTGACCAGCGTGCAAAGAACAATATAAAAAAGTATAGTGTAATAAGTAGTTATAGGTGGTTATGGCGACAAATGTAGAGGGGAGGAGAATACAGACCGGTGATTGACGTTGGGTTTCTATTCATTTGGTGCAGCACACAATATGTATGCGTGTGTGTATTATGTATGGTGTGTGTGTGTGTGTGTGTGTGCGTCCATCGAGAATTCACTGTGGGTTTTGTCAAAGTCGTATTAGGTATATCACCTTGACTGCACCGAGATCATGTCCGTACATGTTCAATCGTCGATCCCAAGTCAGTGTACCGTAAAAAACAAGATTCCCCTCTCATCCCCCAAAAGAAAATTGAATAATAATAATAGCGAGGAACCCATTTATAGATCCTTGGAAAGGCAAAAACGCTTCGCGGTCCGTCGGAGTCGAATGTTTCTTCGACGTGCCGATAACGCACCAGCGGAAAGCGGAACGACCGCTGATGATAAAGGATGACCGCAGTAGTGATACTTGGTAAGGGGTACTTGAACTTGAAATCAAACAAACAAAAAAAAAAAACGATTTGTTGCAAGTCGCACACGATAATGAGTTACGTGTTACGATAATACGTGTGTATAATAGTACCTATACTTATATTAAGTGTTACTTAGGCACGCGAACGAAATGTTATTAATTTACCGATGATAAGACGTAAAACGTGTTTCTGCAACACTAGTTCAATTAGTAATGTACGAAGACTATTTGGTAAAAAAAAAAAATGACTAATATTTGTTTTTCGGGAATGAATTTTTGTTGGGTTTTAATAGTAATGGCTTGAGATAGCTTTTACTTTCCAAAAAATAAAGCTCGGATTCGATAATTAAAACTGTAAAAACGAAAATGCTGCAATGACTACCTATTGCATGTAAAAATCGGTAATCCCAAACATATTAATGCGCGTGACGGTGTTTAAATAGGTAATACATGTATTTGAAATTATTATTGAACTAATGCTCTACCCGAAGGTTAGAACATCGTATTATATAAGATATTGGAAAGAAAAAAGAAACCATTAAATTTTGAATGCGTATCTATGTATGATTGAATGTGTATTGTGCTATACGCTATAGGCAGGTATTTGTATGTGTATACGACATTTTTTGTTCTATATAACAATAAAATAAAAAATATATGTTATACCTATAGTATGTATATTGTTGTGTGTCACAGCTGTTATTTGACCGTCGTTATCTAAACGTGCTTTTAACAGTTCGAGAGCCTCGAGATTATAACATAATGACGTATTGACGTGTATATGATATATATTACATCCGCATGCGCGTAAGTACCTATACGAAAAAACGATAAAAATGATTAGAAAAAACTGAATCTCCTTTACTGGTTGAAGAAGATCAATTGTGTTGTTCGTGAATCGTTCAATCGAGTGTATACTGTGTATGTAGGTGTATCTATAGCTATATGTGCTATTAAGTACAATAAGCTCAATAATACATGTGACTACGTATCCAACGAACAATTAAATAAAAAACGCGTTTTTCGTAATCGTATGCATTACTTTCAAAATTGCAGAGGACATAGTTATTATTATTGCTGTAAACTGCCGTCTCATCAAATCCGAACGGCTTTTTTCGATGAAATAAAGATAACTCAACGATGATTTATAGGTACTGTAGTGGTTCGATACCCCCTAGGTTAAGTTAGGTTACCCTACTCTTCTGCAGCTGTTTTTTTTTGTTTCCTATCGTTGTCTGTCGGAAACCGTGAACACACAAAATGTTAGTGTCGTCGTAGTGTTCAGTTTTTATAATTTAATATTGTCTTGGGCACTTTCAATATTCAGTATTTATCGTAGGTATAATATGACGATTTACGAATAGGTACATAGTTCCGAAATTCTGTACTAACTCTTAAACATGATCTCTTGGTTATTGAAAATAATGATAATAATATATAGTTATATTGTCGTGAACGCGTTGAATTTAATCGTCGTCGTCGTTGTGTATTTTATACCAAGTGTAATAATTGAGAAAAAAAATGCATTAGCTATTCGCTGTACCCATACTCGTATATATTATTTATTATTGTGGTCGAGTGATTATAGGTAATGGTGAATTGAATCTTTAATCTAAAATGGCTCTAGGCTTGATCGAAAAATAGTTACGTTAAACAAATGTATGCGCCTATGTAAAAGTCTTAGATCAAATCATATCGGATCTGTGCACGGAAGAAGCTGCTACTACTTAATTAATAGGTAAATGTACTAAGTATCAAAACTAAGTCAAAATTATGATATCATCTAAAACTATTGATTTTTAGAAACATAATATATTATATAATCAATAATGGTATTATATGTTGAATCAAAAACAACCGTTACGTGAGATTATTACAATTGGTGTGTGGTTTTTCCAACGACAATTTTCCGTAAGTGTACTTAGCATAGGTACTGTAAAAACAAAACCATATATAATAGTAGATTAATTGTTATTGCTATAGAATTATAAACGGAATTATATATATATATATATTTGGTTTGATCTTTTCGAACAATATACCTAGGTATAGAATTAGTAAGTTCTTGATATTTCGTTGATGGGAAATGGAGTTATAACTGTGGTCTGTGAGATTATTGATGTTTAAAGAAAACAAAAATCGACCACTTCGGCGATGTACAGGCAATGAAACATAATGAGACCCAATTTTACGTGTTAGGTCCTTCGTATAAATATGATAAGCAGTACGCAACAGTGGTGTAAACTGTAAAAGTGTAAAGGTTAATAATATAAGTGCACTCTATAGGCACATATTCTGTAGCTCCTTAACCATCACTGAACACCGATTAAACACGCTATATTAAATTTGTATAACTCAATAATACTATATAGGTACCTACTGAATTAATTATTCAACGAAGGGTTTTTAGAATATATTTTTTAATTTTTTTGATTATATTACACATACTGTCTAGAGTGTTTAGATGTTTTTAAACTCACTATAGTGCACTGCTGTTGTAATAATGTCCGATTACATTATTAGAAAATTTGAAAAAAAAATATAAATGTGGGTGTCGAATAATACTCAAAAATTAAAATTTTGAATTCTGTTTTCAAAAAAAAGTAAGGCAGACGCAATGGTCATGAACTTTGCGATGTTGTGATTCTTAACTATAGGATATTATTTAAACGTAAAATATGTCGATTTCGCGGAAATACATTTCGTCTATAGATTTCTAAAGATTATTTTTCGTTTTTCAGGATCGAAAACCAAACAGCAAATATGTGTTAAAAACGACAACCCAAACACAGAAAACTCGGTAAATGTGAGTACATCGATCAAGGTTTCCAATAAGACCGCACCGGTTAACAAATCAAAACCGCCGTCGGCGCCACCATCGCCCAAAAAGAAACATAAATCTGCGGCAGTAGTAACTTCGGTTACTGTTGTAGAGCTGTCAGATGATGATAATTTTTCAGGAAACTATCTATATCAGGACCACAACGATGACGACGAAGACAGCTTTAACAACAACGAAGACTACTGTCAAAACGACGAAAACTGTAGTAATAATGACGATGACGACGACAGTAGTCATCAATTCCAGCATCAGCAGCACAGGACAAATCGCCGACCGTCATCGTCATCGTCTTTGTCTTCGTCATCGTCGTCGTCTTTGTCTTCGTCATCGTCGTCGTCTTCGCCTTCGCCTTCGTCATCATCATCACCGTCCTGCAAAAACGTCGTCAAACAGAATCGTCAGTCGAATGGTAAAAAGTTATCGGCGAAGTCAAAAAGCTGTATCCAAGTGGAGTCGTCGTCCGGGGCAAGAATGTCACCTTCACATGAACACACGGTGGCACAAAATGAATTAGTATTGGCGCAAGCGGTGGCGGCGTCTACGACGACATCATCGCCGCGCTCTGAAAATCCGACTACGGCTGGTATCATTGAAAAAAAAATCATAAAAGGTTAGTATATTGTCATATATTATCGTTTTAATAACTGATATGTTTAATAATATATATTGCCACTGGCACTCAGTGGCGATTCGGTCTGGTTATCCGCGCACGACAACGTCGACTAGACCGCGACGGCGGTGTGTTTTTTGCGTTAGGTTAATTCGTATTTTGGTGGTTTTTTTTTTACCGTTTTTCCCATTCGTTATGTGTATTATTATTTTGTATAAACCTACCTAAATTTGTACAATAATGTTTTATGCCAATGTCCCGTTACAGTTGTACCCCACCACTCTTCTTATAATATATAACGTGCATATAATACGTAATTGCCGTTTGCCGTTTACCGCCGTGTTCAGTTACAACCTAACATAAAAAAAAAAATACTATGTTTTAACGCGGTTGTCTTTTTTGACGTTAACTCATTGGTGTACAGAAATCCTTAGAAATACGTTTTTATGATGCTATTATAAAAATTAGACAGCATATAGTCAGAAATTAGAACAGCTAAACTACCTAACAAAGTTTTGTTTTAGTAAAAATTATTTTTTGTTACTTTTCAGTGTATATGATACTGAAATTAGTCATTTAAATGCTAGACGTGTCGATACAAATGGTTTGCTACTCTCTCTATCTATATATATTATACATAATATAGAGGATAATTTTCTTTTAAAGGGTTGGGTCGATAGATGTTAAACTATTGTACATAGAAGATAGAACAATTCACGAATAAAACAAAGTTTGATTTTTTGTGGTTTGACTGCTTGAGTGGTTCTACAGGTATATTATATAGGTCCGGTTTGGGCTCGCCTAGTAACAATTTCCTGATGGTATCCTATACATGAATCAATTATTTACAAATTGTATTACTGTACGTCTGTACCCAGGTACTTCCGGTGTAATCCTGGTCGTGATATTATAATAGCTTATAATATTATTTTATACATATATACCATGGCAACTTTGATAATGCGTCGTCACATTCGAAAGGGTGTGTTAGTTATTATATTAAATCCGTAACGAAACTTGTGTTTTTAATCGATGAAAATATGATATTTTATTCCTAGCGAATTTTAACCGAAAATTATTCATAAACACTCGTGATCTTTGATTATCTTCATATTACTTTGGTACTCATTTTATTTTATGATATTTTTAATCTGGTTTTCTTTCTCGATTAGGATTACAAATTTGCTCGCATTCGTGGTCGAGTCATTATGTTCGCCATGAATTATCATTCTTGTTTCGTGTAAATTTATTCGGCTGTCGGTATTGTATTATAATAGTATAATATCGGTATCCTAGGATTTTAGTAAATATTGTGCACGTCTGATGTTATAAAAAATGACCTTAGTCGCGTGTACACGGTTGCAGCCTTATGCGTGGAGGCTTTGCTTATTATAATGTGTACGCATAAATAAAAAAAAAAATAATTACCAAGTATTGTAACAGGCGATAAAATGGTAGGTATATACTAATACTAATACTTATAGTGTTTTTGACAAAAAATATATATACTACGAAATTCAAGGCTGACGGCCACCTACTTCGCAGCATGTGCCCAATAGCATCATCTAGAACAAATTATATATATATATACAGGGTGATTCTCTTATTGCAATTCGTTTGATACTCATAAACTCGCCTTTACTATTAGGATTTAGAGTTGTAGTATTTTTTCGGAGTTAAACGTTTACATGGGTAAGGCTATATGTATTTTGTCGAGATTACAATTAAGTTTATTATGTAGACTGTAGGGTGTTAAAAGAATCACCCTGTGAACTGGCCATCAACGAACGCATTGAAGTAACGCTGTCCGTAGACCGTGAATCGAGCTGAGAAGTAAAATTTTTTTCTCAAGAATTTGTCAGCTTGAGACGACTACGTTGGTGGTTGTGATAACTGTTGCATTCAACTTGTATTTGTGTATTTTATTGTATTTTTTTTTTTTTAGAAAAAAAAATTAATTAATCGACAATATTATTTCACGCACAAGCGCCTCATTATAAAAAAATGTTAATGTGGCTGTATTTTTACCCGTACAAGCAGCAGTAGCAGGTCCTGGACGAATATCTCGTTTATATAGGGGGGGGGGACAGAAAATAGTAAAACACTACTCATTATTTGGCTCTCCTATGTTGGCAGTTTTTCTTTGCCCGCTGCTATGTATATATAATATATATGTATTATATTCTCATCATATTGTTCGGTGGTGTAATATAGCTTAACGTTGACGGTAAACTTCTATGACATAGTTGTCGTTGTTTTGGATTGACTCGTCAACATTTCGAGTGACACGACGTGGACGTTTTAATTATATGATTCATGACGTATATTATTTATTTTCGGTGTACTCGGGAAACGGGAAATAAACCCATCAATATTCGGCTGAACCGTCAAAATAAGGATATTTACAGGTAGATTCAATATGATTTAATACGATTTGCACCCGCGTTAATATTATATATTTTGTGTAAATAGTAAATACCATATTTGTTTTTTAACAACCATTAACACACACGTTTTTCGAAAATAATTCGTATAAATGGTATACACAAGAACTGCTCTTTGGGAAAATCACAGGGAATTATTCTAAATAGTTACTTTCACGTGACATTTTTACAGATATATTAATACCGATCTCGTGAATAAATGATTTGTTGATGATTTTTTAATGCAATAATAGATAATACGTTCTTAGTAGAAGATATCGTGAAGACAAACCGTTACTCACGAGTAGGCGACTAATAATAGTAATATAGCAGAAGCACATATTATATAGGTACCATACGATAAATAAGATAAAGCACATATTATATTATTCTACTATTTCTCATACTATTTATTTAACTATGAGTTTTATATTATAAATTAGTAGCTGAAGCTAACACAACAAAGAATCGGGACTGTAGTTCTGAAACGGTAGATACTCGCACTTACCGTATACAGCGTGTAACAGAAAAATCTGTTTTACATTGAAATCACATTTAAATATGGCAAATATTAGTAATGTACATCTTATATGCAAACACATACCGTCTGTATACTAAAATTAAACAACTGAACGACTGAAGAAAGTTGTCCGGTCGTTTGCGTGTGTGCAGTGCTGCTACACGGCCGTTTATATTATTATAGAGATCAGTGAAAGTAGACAAGCGAGTAGATTTTTTCTTCTCTCGTCTTCCATTGGAATACAACTTCATCTTAATATTTTTATACAATGTTATTAATAACAATATTAATGTATCCGGTGCTATAAATGCTGCTGACGCGCGTGTCATTTTCATTTTACTGGATTGATATATTTATGCACGTACAGCTACTCTGTGTTAATATTTTATAATATTGTGTTGACCATAATTTTTTATTCATCTCTTTTTATGCTTGAACACAAGGTCTGAAACACTTGTGATTTTCCGCGATTTTTCTTCCTCGCCACAAAAAGTAATTTTCTAAGTACCTAGACACGTGTTGATCGATCTGTAGTATGCACCACCTACAGGACAATTTATTGTAAGCCATCTCGATCAAAATAATAATATTACATAATACAACACATTATATACAGAATAGATACGAGTACATGATGCGCGTGGTGTACTTGCTGCTGTTACGGTGAAATAAAAGTCTCCGAACCGATAGTTCCGATTACGCCGAGAAAGTATGACGCACTAACTCCTGCTGTAGAGTACCTACGCCTGCGTATAATGTTTCTATAATCTTTCGTTGATTTATTATTAGGTATGCGCGTTTTATATCTTAACGGGGTCGTGGTGGCGATAATGCAAAAAGTGATTTATTTATAAAAGCATAAGGCAGGACCTCTCGATCAACGTACACAAGTACATAATTATAATACACACATATGTTCTTCATTTCATTATTAATAATATTATGTACATCGACTCGGTGTTGGTCTTATTATTCGTCTGAACATCTGTCGGTCGATGCTTTCTCGGCTAGTGTAAATGTGTAATCAACCAGCTGCTATTGCAGACGGACCACATTGATACTAGTAATATTTTAGTATAGTAATATTTTTAAAGTAATATTTTCTGTTATGAAGCGTCGTTGGGAAACGTATTACATTACTAAACTGCAGGTTTTTTTTTTATTTTTACAGACAATATTTTCTAAGTCTGGTAAATTATGCACCACATCCCACACGTATTGTGACATTCCCAGTCTACTAAAAGGGGCTCACAAGTTATAATATTTTATTTGTAAATGTAATATATTTACGTTTCGTACTTACTTTTTGGTGGCGGTCTCGATTATAAACTAAGGGCTTACATGGCTCTTGCTAACTAGCTGTTGTTGAAATATAATGTGTTGCGCTATTTCGAAACGTGTTATCACTTTAAAGAAATATTGTTATTTTCAAAATAGAGTTTTTGTTTTTTTTTGCACATGTTTTTGTACTTGTTCGTCAATCGATTACTGTAGATAACCTGCACACTAAATCAACTATAAGTCTATAATAAGATGGTATTAGCTAAAAATGTAATAACAATACTAATAATATGATATAAATATATATTATTATAATAATTAAATATTAATTATATTATGATAAAAACAATGTTTTTGGCAAAAATTAAATCGACTTGCCGAGTGTAATATTATTAATAATATAAAAAATTACATTTACTGAAATATAAAAGAAGAAACGAAAATTAATAAACTTAGTGATATGTTTAGGCTGGCTGTCTCCGCTCAGAATCATTTTCGTATACTATGATAGGTTAAGTTAGGGTATACAATTTAATAAAGTCGTTACAGTAACTAACTTACCCCTACTATATAGCAGATATGTACCAATTTACCCATCTCCTTAAAATGATTATTGAAAATCCTAACTATATCTGGTATTATAAGCCTGATGTGGTCCATAAAAAAAAAAAATACTGAAAATCTCTTATAAGATTTCCTCAGTAATATTTATGGTTTAATATTATTAGTTTATTAATTATAGATATATACTATCATTGATAAATGGTTTGCCACTTGTATGTTTCAGAGGTCGTCAAGAAATCGACAGCGGAACAGTTGGATAAGATTGCGGAACAAACAATAACGAAGAAAAAAGACCGAAATAATAATACCATCGTCAACAATAATAATACAAAAAATGATGATTATTTTGGAAACGTGTCCAAGAAACCGGGAAAAAGGTCGCGGAGACGACTTAATAAGAATAAACTACAATTGTTGGATGAGACAAAGACGCCAATAAAGAATAAGAAGAACACGGTCGAAGACAAATCGAAAACTGTAAACGGAGAGTCTGCTGGACATAACAAGATTACGACTTCAGATATGCCACTTGCGGTACTGTCATCGCCGACTCCGTCACTAAAGCTGTTTTCTGTCATTTCCGATGAGGCAATGTATGTTTTCGAGGATAGTTTATGGAGTACTTTAGGGATGAATGACATTGAAATATGGAGTCATATGTTTGATCATTTGGCATTGCACTCCAATCAACTGTCTGATAACGGGTTTCCAACAAATTTTCAGACGGAAACAGAGTGTGCAGATTTCTATCGGCAGAACAATAAACGAAATGTACTTAATCCCGTTGCAAAAGAGTTTTTTGTAGATAACCAAAAATGTTTGTCAACAGCCCCGCCACCAATCCCTCAAAACCTCGCCAATTATAAGAATGCTGATAACGGACAGCCGAACAAAAAACAACCGAAAAAAAAGCAGCAACAACAACAGTTATCACCCAACGAACACGTTCCGTGCGCTCGCTGCACTTCGTTTTTCAATGTTAAAAATGAGACTCATTCCGCGAAGTCTGGTCGTTGCACCTACCACTACGGAAAGTTGAAGTTCCCCGACCATCTTACTATGTTGAGTGCGTATGATTGTTGCAATGGCAGTCGGGAGTCTAAGGGTTGCACTCAAGCCAATCGACATGTGTGGAATGGTTTTAAGGATGGCTTGAACCTACGAGTTGAGAATTTCAAGATGACCGAATACTCGCCGTCATTCGGGTACCTAAATGAACATCGCATGTACGCCTTAGATTGTGAGATGTGCTACACTGAATGTGGTCTGGAGGTGACCAAGGTGACGATGGTGGACGTCCGCGGTACAGTCGTGTACGATACTCTAGTCAAGCCCGACCGGCCGATAGTTGATTACAACACCCGGTTCAGCGGTATCACCGAGGACGACTTCGCAAAAAATCCATTCAAAACGCTGGACGAGGTCCGCAGTGACTTATTGCAGAACATTGGTTATAATACGATACTCGTCGGCCATGGACTGGACACTGATCTTGTGGTACTTCGCTTAGTGCACAATTTGGTGGTGGACACGTCTCTGCTGTTCTCGAACCCAAACTCGACCGTCGGCCCTCACAAAATGTCACTCAAATCGTTGGCTTCCCGATTACTAAAGCGCGAGATTCAAATTGCTTATGGCCACGACAGTATTGAGGATGCCCGGGCCGCCATGGACCTGGTCTTGTACAAAATCCGCCGTGACAAGCAAAACGATATGTTTTAGCAGCAGGTCGCTCTGCGCCCGTTTGAGCGCAGACCCCATCTCAATCTGGTCTCACTGCTGCACCCCGCACCTCACTTTGTCGTTGTTCCTATTAATTATATTCATACATATTGTATATGTCTTTATTATAATCATGCATGCGTACATACGTAAAATCAACCATACATTTTCGTATCGTCGAGTATTACGTTTATTGTATATAAGATGTTTATAATATTGATGTAGGTACGCGTGTGTATAATAATATTATGATGTATTCATTTTTTTTCCTATTTTTTTTTTTTTTTTTTTTTAAAAAAGAAAACTTTTTATACGGTTCATTTTCACACACGTCTTGACACTGTGATAAATTGATCGACGAGCGATCCGTCCTGTTATACGGTGATCCCGCTCGATCTAATGACTGAATGATACGTCAACCACCCTCCCCCTCCTTCCCCACCCACAAATCTCCTTCCCCATGCTTTTTGTACTTATAAAATAATAATAAAATGTATTGTACAAACATTTCTCACTTTTTATATATATTAACATATATATATATAAATATTATTTGATTTGAAAGATTTTTTTATTTTTTTTTTTACATTTTCTCTCCTACATCCTTGGGTGCATTCCATCCTACCCCTGTTAATATTATTTCTGATAGATACAATTTATTTATTTTTAATTTTTTTGAATATGGTAAGTATGGTTTTTTAAATATCTGTAATCCAGTGTGAGGCAAAACGCCAGTTGAACGTCAACCACCGCTTAAATGTCAACGAGCCAAAGCACGATGAAATCGAATATGCATTATTCTACATAGTGAAGTGTAAATAGTAAGTATGAAAGTGATTTTGTTCTCTGTTCTCGTCATTGTGCGATCAGCCAAAGATTATTATCGAAGAAAAATAATGATACAATATTCTTGATATCCAAGGCTGGGCATTAACGAGTTAATAAGTTAAAAGTTAAGAGTTAAGTTAATTTTAACTTATTAACTTAACTTACTGGTTCGCTGTTTTAATTAACTTAACTTTAACTTATTTTATCTATAATCTTCTTTTATAATTTGTATGTTGTACGGTTTTCGATCACTATGAATTGAAATATTGAATTGTGACCATTTCTATTTATATAAAATATATAATATTTATATTAACCCAGACTCCGAATCCAGAGAAAATGATACAGGCGTATCAGCCCAACAACAGGTTTTAAATTATATGCATAATAATGTATGATGCATCTATTATCATAAGTATAGGCTATTTTACTAAATTCAAGTGATTTTCACTTATTTTAATACCTTTAAAATATTTTTTTTTTTTAATTAACTTATTAATTGAAGTTGTGTTAAGTTAACAAAATTTATTAACTTAACTTTAAACTTAATAGATGTATTAAAAATTTTATTAACTTAACTTTGAATTTAATTGAACAAAAAAATATTTAACTTAACTGAGCTAAAAAAAAATCATTAACTTGCCCAGTCTTGTCGATATCTACCACCGGTTGGTCTTCTTGGCGCATTCGTCATCGATATTGTTGCTGTAGTTGACGTTGCCCCTTTTGACGACGATAACGGCTTTCACTCGGCACGTCTATCAAAAATTAAGTAATGTTGGAATGAAAGTTGTGCACCTTTTAAAAATAATAAAAATATAACAACAACGCGATACCTACATATTGTGTGCTTACACTTTCCGACGGATAATATTAATGATCATTTAGACTCTCGGAAATGTGTGCCGCGAACGGGGATAAAGCGCGAGTCGGGCTCGTTTGATAAAAAATCAAGAATAATAATATACATGTTAAGTACCATATACGTAAGATAAAATAATCGTACGTATATACTCTCGAAAATCGCGTCTGGCATAGATCCCATTCGTCGTTTGGCACGTCCGCTATAGAAATTTGTCGTATACCTACCCGTATCTACATACGTTGACGCGCGAACGACGGACTGTAGCCAATCCGCCTCATATATTATACATTATGTACATTGTGCGAAACGAATAATGGTTATAAATTCGCCAGTGACTACCGTCTTAGGCCGGGACCGTATTTTATTTATTTTTTTTTAGTAACCACCTCTGAGTTGATTAGGTTAGGTTACAATATGACCTATAATTATATTTTTTCTTGTATCAATCGCACGTGTTTTCAAATCATATTGTGTATATACATACGTATTTGTTTTTATGTGAAAATTTTTGAGGCGAAATTATTAATTTATTATCGACGATCATTTTAATATTCAATGTCACGGTTATATTATGTCATGTAGAAAATATTGGTGTTCATAAGTCTGTAGCAGCAGCGTAACTATTTTAAATTTCTAAATACAATTTCAATGCATTGCTGTTGAGGTTAATTTTTTTATATACGATAACATACATACATACATAATATATATAACCATTCTATAATTCAATATTTGAACTGAAAATTCAAAATACTGATAAATATTTCAAAACTATAATATATTGTAAAGTAAGAAATGTCGGCACACAAAACAAACTACAATTAACCGGTTGATGGATTTTGTGAGCTTTTTATGCAATTTTTTTTTCATAAAAATAATACGAAAAACTTTTGGGTGACCTATATATAATTCTAGTCGTAAATATGAATACAAAATATATATCATCATTCATCAGTCATATTATACCTGTAATACGTGGTTTGTAAGTAGATTGTGTTCGTGATTTCAATTCCTCACTTAAATCCTAGTGATTAGCCATCATTGCTTATACACTATAAGCCTTGATCGCGACCCCCTCTCGTTCGTGTATACAAATATAGTATAAGTTACACACAAGCACACAGTATAGGTAAATATCGTCTTTGGTGAAAAACCTTATCGTTGTCGGTCCGACTTGTGTGTAACAAAAAAAAAAAAAAGATCAACAATTAATAAGTATAGGTGCGCATCATGGTTGTTTGGTTTACGATAAAACACATTATGTTTTATTGAAGTACATAAAATATAATATTTAATATAGGAACCTTTAATATTACATTCGATCGAATAACTATACCAACGATATCTGTATTAACGATGTACCTATATTGCTTGTATATTGGGTAAATTATAATTACTCATTACATATTAGGTATTCAGTATTATCGGTAGCCGGTATAGGTAATGTGTCTTTTTATAAAAGCACTGTACAGTACACATGCCAGCTGTAAAAGCACAAGCTGTGTATAAACTGCGGCAATAAAAAAATTAAGATTATACAATCTGTGACAAAACCGATAAGATACATCATACAAACTGCGGCAATTTATTTTATATACTTTTTATATATACTACATGTGTATTGTATATACATATCGTTACGATAATCTATATACACGTTTATCGTTTAATTAGGTATAATACGTGAAATATTTCAAGATATGAATTTTTGAAAAAAGTATGTTATAAGAATAAACGACAAAATTTTGATTAGATACCTACCTATTGTATTATTATTTATTTATTATTTTTTTTTTTTGGTTATACGACTTTTTAAAATAATTTTTAATAATAATAATATTTTTTAATTTTAAAACAGATTTTTTGATTATACGATCATTACGATCTAATTTTTAATAAAAATAAAAATATTAAAATATAATTTAGGTACTTTCCAATTTTAAAAATTGGTTTTTCTTTATTTTTACGCCTACTAAGCTATAGCTGTCAACACATATTATACCTAATTAAACGATAAACGTGTATAGATTTTCGTAACGATATGTATATACTATACACATGTGGTATATATAGAAAGTATATAAAATAAATTGCCGCAGTTTGTATGATGTATCTTATTTTTAGATTGTATAATCTTAATTTTTTTTGCCGCAGTTTACCATCTACCAAAGCACAATAAAGTTCTAGGTTTGCCAGTGACCAGTGTTTTTAATTTTTTTTTTTCTTGAGAGTATGATACCTGCAATTTTTGAAAATGTTCACATACCTACTACTATAATAGTTGTTTTTATATTTGTTCCTTAACAATTTTTTAAGTCGAGTTAGGTTTTTTTTATGGGTATTATAATTACTATTTCTATTTTAGTAACATTATTTAAGAACTAAATAATTACGAAAACATATACATTGATTACATTACGCAAAAAGTTAAATTGGACATTTAATTAATTAAATACTCATTTTTTTTATTATTACTGCAACGATGTTTGTGGTTTAAAATTAAAGACGTCATTTCTTATTTTTTGATAACCTTCAATCTTCATTCATTCAATCGATGATCGTACACACAATAGTTATTTATTCTTTTAATAATAAATAGTATATTAATGTTAATAGTTATTAATTAAAATTTTTTTGTTCACAAAATCAAATTTCTTTAGCTGCTCACCTGGCCACGTATGAGAAACGATACTCTGCTTCTATAGAGTCTAGACTAATAAATTCAATATATTTTCAAAACGTCTTCTTATCTCTTTCGCTTACTCCATCGAGTCTGATCGAGTGCGAATCGCTTTATCACATAAGTCACATTATTATTATCATGCTTGCAATACGGAAAGAGGTAATAAAACGAGTACATTATTTTACATTCATTATCTATTTCAGAAGTTGTTGTCACGTGTACATAGATTGGGACTATACGTTTGCAGTTATTGCAACAATCGTCGCGAAAATTTAAATCGTTTAAAAACGCCTGGAGTCTGACTATAATCACATTATTAGTTTCATTCGATTGAGCATTAAGCAGATATTACACGACATGGCCAATAATATCTATAGCTCACGATCCTCAAACCGGCGCGATGCGCAGTGGCGGACTATAGAAATTTTCCCGGTGGACAGCGCACTGACCATACAAATAATAATTAGAAGAATTCCTATTTTTGGCTGTGGAAAAAAATGTATTAATTAATATTGGTGTTGAAGACATTATTAACGTTGCTAAAAATAAAATCAATTTAATAGATAGATAAAAAATAAACTATAAGTATATGATATAATATACGTATGATATAGGTATATATATATATATATTTAGTAATTACTAATTATAATATAATGAACTAATTAGTAATTAATAATACTATTTAATAATAAATTAATAACTATTCTATAAAACTTCAAATTAAGTATAAAATAAATATATCCAGGACAAATCAAATTTTAAGTAAAAAAAGTTTTTGCTGGCTGAATATTTTTCATAGTCCACCACTGAACCGATTCAACACCTACAAAATATTAAAATGTTACACATTATTTTACTTTTAACTTGCGCCGTGGGTTTAGGAATTCGATTCACAAACGCTACATGTGTAAATAAATAAATATATATATAATATACCTATACTATATAATATATATAATATAGGTACAATAAAATATAGTAGGTATAATATAATGTTCGGGTGAATCGTGCGCATTCGATTATAATATATTATATAGCTACGAAAACGAGTTATATTATGCCAATCGACACGGTTTACTTATTTCGTACACACATATCATATAATGTGAAGTGTGCGAATACCAAAAAACCACTTTTAATTTCGTCTATTTTTTTAGTAACTGTATACAACGCCATAGCACGCCGCGTCACTTACATCCGTTATTCGAAAACGACACGATCGTCTACGTGGCTCTTGGCACTCTGGAAAAAATGTTCGCTAAATAATTTACAGTAAAAAGCATAAGGGGGTTATCGTTTAAAGAATAGAAGTTTATATCTCTATGCAAGACACTCCTTAAGTACCTAGTACAAAAAGTCTCAAGATTTTTTTATTAAGTACCTATATTTAAAAATTCAAATTTTAATTACGATAACTGTATAATTAAATTAACAAATGTTCGATTGGAGGTAAAACACTATATTTATACAATTTTACTATAATATGTATATTATCATTGTTATCTATATATGTATATTATGACGATATTAGCGAGTTTTCGATGTAAACGAACTGTGAGTAATAATCGACTTATTTTATCGATACTTGAATTGTAAAAACCTAAAAATATTATAATTATCTTTTGTTTAAAAATTGTATAAATTATAAATCGTCACTAGGGATTTATAGTGTCAAAAGTGGTTCCGTAAAACTATGTATATGAAAAACCGAAAACTGTAATCGAATTTATGATAAAATCGACCCGTTTACATAAATTAAGGTCGAATCAGCTACACTTACTGGAGCCTGGAGGTAGGTACGTAGAAGTTGCGTGAGTTATTAATGTGTCGTCTAATATAATAATAGATTGAAATGCTTCAAATGAATATAATTATTAACACTATTGAATGGATCAAAATGAAAATTTAATAGAATAAAAAAAAAACAATGTTTTGTAATAAAATAAAAACTTCAATAACTAAATAAACATTTATTTTCTATTTTTTATTTTTCTATTTGCTTTTTAAAAAATTGTATATTAATTTTAATATTTATTAAGTTGTACTTCCGTATGCATGGATTTAAAATTATTAACATTGCATTTTATCCACAATTGGTATATTTTCTATTGTACTATATTTGAGCCAGATCATCAGGATTATTCAGGATTCGAGTTATACAATTTATTGAATTCTATTGAAACCTGCGTGCCTTTTATGTATATACTTTTGGAACAGATAATTGTAGATATTTGTATATTTCGCAAATTGCAGACATTTTATCGAGTACCTATACATGAAACTCAGTCATTCAGATAAATGAAAAATTTCGAACAAGGTACTTGCCTTTGCTCGAATTTTTATGGTTACAGATTTGATTCCCTAAATAAAAAAAAATATTTTTATAGAAAATCATCTTGAAAGCGATTTCAGTTAGTAGATAATAATATGTTATCATTATTATGAAATTGTATGTCTGTATGTATTGACAAATATTTATATTATTAATATTAATTTAATTAATTAATTAAAAAATACATTGACGCGTAGCATTAGTGACAACAGGGAAATTGAAGTGTCTTTCACCATAACATATAATGTTTCAATATATCATAGGTATATCGTCTTTAGTATATCCTTAACTATATACCTATATGTGTACAAACTCGTATACTACTCGGGAACTATATAGATCCAAGACATGATTTGAATATTTTTTTTCCATATACGTATATATTAAATTGTATTACTATATAATACATTTTCAACGGACTAATAATATAAATTATTATTTTAGAGTATTGTTTGGATATGATTTGCTTCGATGAAATATTCGAATATATCTATTCGGCGTTACCTACATATGTCATAGAGGGAAGGGGAATGACCATGAGTCATGACATCGGTAATTTGGCCATCGGATATGTCGGATGAACCATCGGATAAGACTATCTACCTGGCCGGAACTTTATTTCTCACAAGTACCTACAAGCCGGCAGTAGGTAAAGTATACCTGGTTTATATACATGTATATGCTGACCATGGTTTCGAGAGGTTTTGCGGACAGATTGACCGTGTCAA